>PVJH01005542.1:0-32477 GCA_004026705.1 Nesogale talazaci
GGCATTTATTAAGTAACAGATTGAGACCATTCAAGCAAGGCCCCTGAAAGTTCATTACTGTCGCTTGGAGATGAGCGATCTCGAACAGAGTGGCACACACGACTAGTATGTGATAAGACCCTCTGCCTCCGTGAGCTGAACTTGACAGCCAATGACGGGTAAGATCAGGAGCACTCTTTACCAACCTAAGACAGGCCATAGTGACACTAGAAGGCCATTGACTGATGACGGGTAAGGACTGAGTGTGTGTCCTGACAACCTAAGACAGGCGGAGTTCCCGGGAGGATATTACTTGAAAAAATAAAAAAGGGGGACCTGTCAGGAGTCATCCAGCCCAGACATGCTTGACCTGGCTACAGGCTGGATATGCCTGAACTCTGTTGCAGTTTGTTGCCTGGGGTTTGCAGTTTGTCGCCTTTGTAACTGTAAACAGCCCTGGCCTCTGAAGCCTGACTTGCAGCTGTGCTGCCATTCACTTGTTAATTTTTGAAGATCATGATATACTAATTGCCTAAGCTTGCTTGCCCTATAAAACTGGCTTACTTCTCCCAAATCAAAAAAAAAAAAGGAACCCCACCCCACCCCAGAAAAGATGTAACTACTGACACAACGTATGTATGTATGTATGTATGTATGTATACATTATGATTAGAGCTGTATGACTCCCCAATAAAATGATTTTTGAGGGAAAAAAACTATTTTACAATGTATAAAGTATTGAGGGTTGGTGGGGAGGAGAGAGCAGGGGAAGAGGGGAAGGGATGGAAAAGCCAATACTAGGGGCTTAAGAGGAAAGGCAAACGATTGGAGAATGATAATAGAAGTGGACATGTGAGGGCGCTTGACACATTATTTATGTATTGTGAAAAATGATGCATGAGCCCCCAAGAAAATGATTTAAAAAAACTATGTTTATTTCTATTTTATGGTATCTTATAGACATTATATTGATGGTTCCTATTTTCTTTTCAATTCTACCACTCTCCCTATACGTACATTTAATCTGCTTACATCCAGTATAATGAATGATTTAATAAAACAAGCAGACACTGCCCTGCCATTGAGTCAAAGTTGGCTCACAGCAACTCCTTGGGGGTTTCCAAGAATGTAACTATTTACAGGATGAAAAACCCCAATCTTTGTCTTGTGGCACTTCTGGTGATTTCAAACTGCCAACACTGTGGATCACAGCTCAACGTGCAACCACGATGAAGTCAATGTTGTTGATCTTTGGGTTTCATTTATTTTTTTATTGTGCTGTGGATGATTTCTTTGTCCCATACATATTTTTCTAATCTGAATACGTTGTATTATCCAATATTCTTTTTCATGTGTTTTGTGCTTTTTAAGTGCTTATGATTTTCTCCTTGATATTTTCCTGGATTCCTCTCTATTGGGAAGTTCTGCAATTATATCACATATTATTTCCTCTATTTGTTTGTAGTTATCATTATTATAGCTCTCTATTTTCAATTTTATCAGTTTATTGTTATTATTTTCCCAAGTTTTTATTATGAATTAGGTAGTTTACATATCAGAACATCATTTTTTTTCATTCAACAACTTAAACAATAAATTTTTGTTTTGTTTTGTTTTTGGGCATCACTGCTCTCCGGCGGTGGGAGTAGGAGGCACAGCCCCACTGCTGGAATTGAACCTCCGTCCCAGTGGGCCGCAGTCCCGCGCACAACCACTACGCCACCGGGGCTCAGCCCCAACAACAAATTTATTTTTGAGAAATCTTTCTATGTTAGTTTCTGAGTGATCTTGCCATATGGCTTCATCTTAGTTTATTTATTATCTAATCCTGTTGCTTTTCTGTATGAAGAATTCCCTTTAGCATTTCTTGTAAGGTTGGGTTAGCTTTTTAAAATTCTGTTTATATCTATAAATGAACTCCACTCAAGTACTTCCTCAATGCAAGAACACTTTGTTCTATTAATCTGATATTCTATGATGCTCACTTGCCTAATAAGATCACTGAAGACACAATGGGTACATGAGCAAATGTGGTGAAGAAAGCTGATGGTGTCCAGCTATCAAAAGATATATCATCTGGGGTCTTAAAAGCTGGGGGATAAACAAATGGCCACCCAGTGGAGATGCAGCCAAACCTATATGGAAGAAGCAGTGTGGTCATGAGGAAAGGGGCAGGTCTCAGGCATCAAACAGGAAAAAAACATACCACTGTGAGCCCACCTTGTCAAGATGATCGCTCAGGACATTTGGAGACATGAGCAAGAGTGGTGAAGAAAGGTGATGGTGACCAACTATCAAAAGATATAGTGTCTGGGGTCTTAAAGGCTTGAGGGTGAACAAGTGGCCATCTAGCTCAGGAGCAGCAAAGTCCACTATGGAAGAAACACACCAGTTTGTGCAACCATGAGGTGTGGAAGGAATAAGGTATCAGGCATCAAAGAGCAAAACTCATATCATAGTGTGCCCACCCTACCCATACGATTGTGGAAGACAAATAAATGCAGAGACAAACATGGTGGAGAGAGCTGAAGGTGCTTAACTGCCAAATGATATAGTGTCTGGGGTCTTAAATGCCTGAAGGTAAACAAGCAACCAGCTAGTGCAGCAGCAGAAAGTACACATGGAAGAAACACACCAGCCTGTGTGATTGTGAAGGCTTGATGGGAGCAGATATCAAGCACCAGAGAACAAGAATCACATCACCAAGAATGAGTTGGAGTGCAGGGTGGGGACCCAAGGCCCATTTGTGGGCAATTGGACATTCCCTTGCAGAGGGGTTGAGGGGAGGAGAAGGGCCAGTCAGGTTGCAGGGCAGTAACAATGAAACATACAAGTTTCCTCTAGTTTTTGAAGACTTCTTCCTCCCAATTATCATGGTCTCAATTCTGTTTCACAAATTCAGCTGGATTGGAGGAGGTGCACTGGTACAGATGAGAACTGGTAACACATGGAATCCAGGACAGATGAACCCCTCAGTACCCGTAATGAGACTGGAGGTACTGGAAAGGTGGAGGGAAGGTAGGGTAGAGAAGGGGAGCCAACTACGAGGATCTACACATAACCTATCATCTGGAGGACAGAGAGTGGGGTGGGCAAGGAGAGATGTCAGGCAGTGTAGGATATGACAATAATAATTTATGAAATATCAAGGGTTGGGGGGAGGGGAGTGGAGTGGGAGGGGAGGGGATGAAAAGCTGATGTCAGGGGCTTGGGTGGAGGGGCAGAAGGTCTGAGAAGCATGATGGCAGCAGGCATGCGAAGGTGCTTGGCACAATATATGTATGGATGGATTGCGATAAGCAATATATGAGCATCTTGTTAAATGATTTTAGAATATCTGCAAATGGCCAAATGTCATCATCATATTTGAAGAAGTTTTACAGGATATAGAATAATTGGTTGATGATTTATTCTTTGAGGATTTTGGCTAGATCATCAAATTGCTTTCTTACCTTCATGGTTGCTACCAAGAAAGTAACGCTTACTCTTGATTGGTCTTTGTAAATAACAGTTTGTTTTCCCTATGCTACTTTCAAAATTCTTTATCTTTTCTTTTGGAAAGTTTAATGATATGTCTTGGTGATTTTCTTTTGAGGGCTATCCTCTATGATAGTGGTTCTCAACCTCTCTGATGCCGCAACTCCTTTAATATAGTCCCTCATGCTGTGGTGAACCCAGCCATAAAGTTATTTTCATTGCGACTTCATAACTGTAATTTTGCTATTGTTATGAATTGTAATGTAAACATTTGATATGCAGGATGTATTTTCATTGTTTTTTTATGGGGGGCATCACTGCCCTCTGGTGGGAGTAGGAGGCCCAGCCTTGCTCCTGAAGAGCTGCTGCTGAATTTGAACCATCAGTCCAGTGGGCCACAGTCCCGCACACAACCACTATGCCACCGGGGCTCAGCCCTGTATTTTCATTGTTACAAAGTAAACATAACCACAGCTGAATATAAAAAGACCTATCACCATCCAGATTGTTTCCATGGTACATACTTTTTTGCAGTAGTTGACTTTACAGTACATGATTTTACATTTACCCAGAAATTATAATTCATGAGGTATCATTTTACCTCCCAAACTGCTGCTTTCAACACCATAGCTGATTTCTACACAGTAACTGCTCTCTATATGTGTGACTGGTCTGAATAAGTACATTAAGGCGCCAACCCTGTCACATACACCTGTATTTGCATGGGGTGTATGTGAATGGGGTTGGCACAATATCATGACGCCAGATACTCATATGTGAGTGTATCTACATGTGGGCAAACCTGCCTAGAGATGGATAGAGGAGCGGTGTCTAAGTTCCTAATACCATCGGAAATATGAGTTTTCGATAGTCTTAGGAGACCCTTGTGAAAGGGTCATTCAACCACCAAAAAGGTTGCAACCAACAGGTTGAGAACTGCTGTTGTATGAGGTTTGTTTAGCTTCTTGAATGAGTATCTTGTCATCTTCCATGGTACTATGGAAGTTGTCTACAGTAAGTCATCTAAAATTGTGCGTATTTTTATCTTCTAGAATTCTGATCACAAGTAAATTCTCCCTCTTGATATCGTCCCATATAATTCTTAGGCTTCCTTCATTATTTTTTCTGATTTTTAATATAGAAATGGATGCCCGAGGATTTATCTTCTAATTTGTCTATTCATCCATCAATTGATTCAATTCTACTGTATTATCCTATTAATGTATTATCAAGTTCTAAGGCTTTAGTGTTAACCTTCTAGATTTCTAATTGTTGTTTTGTATGATTTTTGTATGATTTTTATTTAATAATAGATCTTATTATCTATTAATTTTGCTGTTTTACTTTTGTATTGATTTTCCTGAATTCTGCTTTAGTATGGTCCAGGTTTCCTTTTCTTTTTTTTCCTTATGGCAGCTCATGGTTTATTCAATATTTTTATGTACTTTTTCTTCTTAAAAATATTGTATTTGGGGCTCATACAACTCTTAACACAATCCATCCATCCATCGTGTCAAGTACATGTCTATACTTGTTGCCATCATCATTCTCAAAATATTTGTTTTCTACTTGAACCCTTGTAGCAGCTCCTCATTTTACCCTTCCTCCACCACCCTCCCTTCCTCTCTCACCCTAGATAATTCATAATTATTATTTTTTCATGTCTTACACTAATCGATGTCTTACTTTACCCACTTTTCTGTTATCCCACAGGGAGAGGGTTATATGTAAATCATTGTAATCAGTGCCCCCTTCCTCCCCCCACCTTCCCCATTCCCTCGTGGTATATCCACTCTCACCACTGGTCCTGGGTGGGGGGGGGGTTCATCTGTCATGGATTCCCTGTGTTTCCAGTTCCTATCTGTACCAGGGTACATCCTCGGGTCTAGCCAGATTTGTAACGTAGTATTGAGATCATGATAGTAGGGGTGGGGGGGAGGAAGCATTAAAGAATTAGAGGAAAGCTGTATGTCCCAACTACATGGAAAGACAGCACTGAAACTACAGCTCAGGTAGAAGGGCATGTCTGATCAGAGCACACAGGGGCATATGAAGGGAGAGGAAGAGAGAATGGAACACATAGTGGAGCACCAAGCCCTCAGGATGATATTCCAACTCAGAGCAGCCAAAACCCACCGAGGATCACAGGGCCAGCCCCACTATGAGACACGATGTCCCTCACTGACCCATAGCCCTACTGGGAACAAACAACACTGGGGGCACAGTGTGGGAATTGTTCCCAATCTGACCCTACCCCCACTAAGGTGAAACACTTAGGGTGTACAACAGAACAACAAGGGGAGCAGAGCAAGGAAGTCCTCAGGGAATGCTAAAAATAGACTGTGGGGCCAGGGCATGGCACCCCAACAGGCTCGACTGGAAAACACTTCTAAAGGTCAACAAACACACCTTAACTTATTTACAGGCCTTTCCTTTTGTTGCTGTTGTTGTTTTGTTTGCTTTTATTGTTTAGTTTTGCTGTCTTGCCTTTGTGCATATTATTCTCTGCACATCTATCTAGATAAAATATGCAGGATAAACAATCCGGAGGAGAAAACAATGAGACCAATGATTGGAGGGGGACATGGGAGAAGGGAATGCAGGGGAAAGGAAGTGCGTGTTAACCCAGGAATAAGGGAACAAGGAATGATCCAAAATTGGCGGCAAGCAGGGTGTAGGAGGCCTGGTAGGGCTTGATCAAGTGTAATCTAACCTAGAGGAAATACTGAAACCCAAATTAAAGCTGAACATGAGAGTGGGACAAGAGGAAATTAAAAGGAAATGAAGGAAGTAGGAGGCAAAGAGCATTTGTAGAGGTCTAAATATAGGCATGCACAAATGTAAATATATTTATATGTGATAACGGGGAACTAGATCTATGTGCATAGGTTTATAGATTTAGTATTAAGATAGCAGATGGACATTGGGCCTCCACTCAAGTACCCCCTCAATGCAAGAATACTTTGTTCTATTAAACTGGCATTCCATGATGTTTACCTTCTCGATAGGATCACTGAAGACAAAGCGGGTGCATAATCAAATGTGGTGAAGAAAGCTGATGGTATCCGACTACCAAAAGATATAGTGTCCAGGGTCTTCAAGGCTTGAAGATTAACAAGCAGCCATCTAGCTGGGTAGCAAAAAAAGTCCTCATGGTAGAAACACACCAGCCTGTGTGATCACAAGGTGTTGTAGCAGTAAAGTGACCAGATTTTAAGCAGGACACCATTGACCGGGGAGCGGGAGTGGGGGGGTGGGGGGGGTTCTTGATTAAAAAATTGGTCTATATGGAGCAACAAAAATTTTCATACAACACAAAAATAGTATTGTATTATATTTATTTTAATTTTAAAATGCCGCAGGACATTGTTAAGTTGTTAAAAAGTGGGATGTCTGGTCAGTTTAGGTAAAAAGCATCAAAGAACAAAAAATCATATCAGTGTGAATGAGGGGGAGTGCAGAGTGGGGACCCAAAGCCTATTTGTAGGCAACTGGACATCTCCTTACAGAAGGGTCACGGGGAGGAGATGAGCCAGTCAGGGTGCAGTGTAGCAACGATGAAACATATAAATTTCTTCTAGTTCTTTAAAATTTCCTTCCCCCCTCCCATCATGTACTCATTTCTACCTTACAAATTCGGCTAGACCAGAGGATGTACACTGGTACAGATCAGAGCTGCAAACAGGGAATCGAGGACTGATAAACCCTTTCGGACCAATAATGAGAGTAGAGATACCAGGAGCGGAAGGAGAAGGTGGGGGATAAGAGGGGAACTTTTCACAAGGATCTATATATAACTCCCTGCCAAGGGGGATGGACAACAGAAAAGTGGGTGAAGGGAGATGTCAGTCAGTGTAAGACATGAAAAAATAATAATTTATAAACTATCAAGGGTTCTTGAGGAAGAGAGGGTGGGGGAAAATGAGGAGCTGATACCAAGGGCTCAAGTAGACAGCAAATGTATTGAGAATGATGCTGACAACAAATGTACAATTGTGCTTGACCTAATGGATGGATGGATGGGTGGTTAGAGTTGTATGAGCCCCAATAAAATGATTTTTAAAAAATTACTTGGATTGATAAAAGAGCTTCTGCCACGTGAATTATTTCACTGCTGAGAAGCAAGACCTGAAGTAAACCATCCCAGAAACCTAACAGACTCTTATTATCTTGAATATGTATCTTATGATCTGTGTCCGTGACAAAAATTGACACTATAACAACGCATATTTACATAGATTTGTAAGATGTAGGACTGAGACCTGAGGTTTCTTGAGGGTAGAGAAAAATCAGTTGTTTTCAATTATTAAAGCTTTAGAAAAGAAAGTAGGAAAAATAAGAGCAAATTAAGACAATGAGAGACAAGTTAGAGACAATTTCAATAATATAGCTTCTATACTTTCACTTTGAATGGGGGTGAATGGTACATTTTATGTTGAACCCATATTCTTTTTTTTTTGCATCACTGCCCTCTGGTGGGGGTGGGAGACCCAGCCTTGCTCCTGGAGAGCTGCTGCTGGATTTGAACCACCAAGCCAGTGGGCCGCAGTCCCGCACTCAACCACTACACCACCGAGGCTCAGCCCTTGAACTCTTATTCTTAAGATAACATTATGATCTTGATATTTTGGTCCGAACCCGACAGTTTGTTGTACTTTAATTGCTTGAGTATTTCTATGAAGCTATGCCACCACTATTTCCAATACCAGCATGGTCACGGGTGGTGGATAGGTTTTAACTGAGCTTCCAGAGTAAGGCACACTAGGTAAAAAAGCCTGGCAATCTACTTGCAAACATTCACCCAGGAAAATCCTATGGCTCTCAATAGACTATTGTCCAACATTATGCTGGAAAATGGGCCCCGTGGGTTGAAAAAAATGAAAACTCCAAGTCTCTGCCATTAAGTTGATCCTGACTAATGGCAACAAAGTCGAATTTTGCCCTTACGCATTTGCAAGATTGCAACTATTTTCTTTTTTCCCATACAACACAAAAGACTTTATTTTTCCCACTGCTTCTGGGAGTCGGTGCGTGGGAAGCCCGTTTGAATATGTTATCATCTTGGGCTTATGCCAGTGGCGAAGCGCTTCAGCTCAGCCTGCTGTTCCTTCACATAACTGTAGGGCGTGGCTCCCCAGCCACACTGAGGGACAGGGCTGAATATGACAGGTGAGCTTGATGAGTGGCAAGACCTGCACCTGAACGCCATCTTGCCTCTGACCTTCGCACTTACCAGAGTTGAAAGGCTGGTTCCCACAGAGCAGCAGGTGATTTCGAACTGCTGATCTTGCAGTTAGCAGCCCAACCACTGTGCCACTAGGACTCCTCTCGGTTGGAGGGTTTCAAATGAAATAGTAGCTGAAGCACCAAAAGGGGGCTTACCAAAGAATGAGAGGCGGGCCGGGACAAGATATTTGGTTCTGTTGCACATGGGAGCCAATGCCACAGGCAATTATTTTGGTATCTGTTCCTATGCGCTGTTATTATGCATGATGCTTTCCCAGAAACATTAAAACCATAACTTTTAAAGATGTAGAGAATGTAAAAAATGCCCCGTACATTCTTTTTGATCCCCTTAGAGGTTATACCATTCACTCATTTTCGAGCTGCACAGCGGAGTAACCTGAAAACTCCCCAAACTCACTGCCATCAAGACAATTCTGATTCACAGCGACCCTACAGAACAAGAAGAGAACTGCTCCTGAGAGTTTCAGAGACTGTAAGTCTTCCTGGGAGTAAAAGGACTCAGCTTTCTCCCAAGGAGACACTGGTGTTTTTCAAACTGCTCGCCGTGGGATTAGCAGCCCAACGTGTAAGGAGCTTTTTAAAAATACTGATATTTAGGTCTCACCTAGAAATTCTGATTTCATTGGTCTTGGATGCGGACGGGGCATTGGGAATTTTATCTATTTATTTTTAGACCATTCTATTGGGAGCTCTTGCAACTGTTATCACAATCCACCCATCCATCCACTGTGTCAAGCAGAGTCGCACGTATTGCCAGCATCGTTCTCAAAACCTTTGCTTTCCACTTGAGCCCTTGATATCAGCTCTAAAAGCTCTTTAGTATCCAAATGTGCAGACAAGGGGGTGGCTTCGAAAAGTTCGTGGACATTTTCTACAGATAGCCAGGTGTACTTGAGCAAAAATACAGGCACGTGTTTGGGGCTTTTCTTCCTTTCAGTAATACCGTGGCGTCGATCTTAAAATTTTTTTTTTTCACTTCACTGCCCTGGTGGGAGGAGGAAGCCCAGCTCCTGGAGAGCTGCTGCTGGATTTGAACCGTCAACCCTGTGGACCGCAGTCCTACACAGAACCACTGCGCCACCAGGGCTCAGCTACGCTCTTAAATTTTTTTAATGCACGATATGGAGAAAATAATCTAATTTCATGAGGGGCAGGGAGGTGGATGTCTCGAAATGTCTAGCAGAAGGAAAGAACTTCTGGGGGCGAGGGAATGCTCACGGTCATCGCGATGGGGGCGTGAGTTCCATATGAGTGATTTCACAATACATAAAGCGCATGGCGACAGCAAAGCATAAATAAATTCTACATCTGGTAAACTACGGCGGTGGGGAGGGGGAGGGGGGGAGGTACGACCAATCGCGCTTTTCGCAAGCCCGCTCCCACGACGTCACTAGCCTAAAAAGAACAGCGAACCTCAGCCATGAGAAGGAGGAGCTGACGGCGGGGCGGGCCAAAGCCTGAGAAGGCGAAGGCGGGCCAATCACTCGGGCGCTGCCACTGGCAGTCCCGCTGACAGCCACCATCGCCGCGCCCGCGGGCGTCAGGAAACTGGTTCCCAGCGGCCTTTTCCGGTGGCCCGAGCGCCCCCGCCGGAAGCGTCCGGAGGGAAACGAGAGCGCCGGCAGAAGGCACCGGCGCCGGCTGGGTTCCCGCGCGGATGCTGGGAGTCTAGGTGCCCAGTTGGGGTGCTGGGCAGATCGCAGGGAGACGCCGGCCTGCGCCTTGCCACAGCTGCTGCCGCCAGCGCCGCCATGATTCCGGTGTCGCTGCTGCTGGTGGTGGTGGGCGGCTGGACTGCCATCTACCTGACCGACTTGGTGCTGAAGGTGAGGCCCTGGGGCTGGAGGTCCCAGGCCGCGAGGCTCGGGGTCGCCCAGGCACAGCCCGGCGTGGCCCCCAGATCTTCTCAGCTGCCCTGGCGCTCGGCCTGGAGGCCACGTGGTCCGCCCACACGTGTGGCCTCCGGTGCGGTGTCCCGGCCCCGTGGAGTCAATAGAGCAAGGTCCGCAGGGAGAGGGGTGTGGTGGGCAGCGCGGCTATCGCCGCCGTCGTCAGGATCCGGGGCTCAGCCTGGGATGCCCAATGACGGACCCGGAAAGGCCGGGCCTCCGCAGTGCCAGGGGCAGTCAAGATGTCTGGCCATCCAGAATCTGCGTAGCACAGGCGTCCTGTTTTTCTTCCCTTTAAGGGCACTGTCTTGGCCAGATCGGTATTGGAATGAATCTGAATCAAGCGATTTTTTTTTTTTTGGAGCGGTACTTTCACATTCGATGATCTGCCCTGGTGAAAATGCGTGTTCTGATTCTGCCAGCCAGAGGCTGGACCCCCCGAAGTCTGCATTTCTGCACACGTTTCCAGGTGCTGTTGGTGCGGGTAGCTCTCAGGACCATCTTTCATTTTTTTTTTGGGGGGGGGGCGTGCATCACTGCTCTCCAGTGGTGGGAGTAGGAGGCCCAGGCCCACTGTTGGAATTGAACCTCCATTCCAGTGGGCCGCAGTCCCACGCACAACCACTACGCCACCGGGGCTCAGCCCAGGACCATCTTTTAAAAGAACGTCAACCCCCCAATTCAACTGCCTCCAAGTCGACTCGGGGTCGGGGGGTTCCAGTCCTGTAAATCATTCGGGGAGCCAGCTGCCCCGTGGATAGCTAGTGGCCTGGAACCGCTGGCTTTGTGGTGAAGCAGCTCAGGGCCGGGCCCACCACCCTACCAAGCCTCGGTCTCTGTGTAGCAAAGCTTTAGACATCTAGTTTCCGAGAGCTTGTACTTCCATCTTTGTCCTCCGGTAATCTCCTTCGCATCTCTTTTTCTACTCGGGAAAGGCAGCAAATCCAAGCGCGTACATCAAGCAGCCTTTTGGAATGGAATGGGGCGGGAAGATGGGGGTCCAGGAACCACTGAAAACTCCAAACTCACTGCCGGTGAGTCAATTTCGCCTCAGAGAGACACTACTGGACCCAGGAGAACTGTCCCTGTGAGTTTCTGAAACTAACTATGGGAGTAGGAAGGCGAGGCGTTCTCCCGCGGAGCGGCTGGTCATTCGAACAGCCGACCTTGCGGTTAGACTCCTGGCGCGTAAAGAGGACTAAAGGAACCATGGCTTCTCAGATGTTTAATAAACATTCTACTTTGAATAGTAAAATCTTAATATTGTGCAAACCTTTTAAACGGAGTACTATCGTTTGCATTTTTTGTTTGGGATTGAAGAGTCAAGTGAAATTAGGCTTTGTACGGTGCTCTTGCCTTTGTTTCTTAGGAAGCAAAGATGATCCAGTGTGGCGATACAGTGACCTATTTAAAGTGAGGGCGGGGCTCTTCTACTTCCTAGCCAATAGCCTCTGAGTCAATTAATTACTCGCTATGCCTCAATTTCCTTATCTTTAAAGTGGGGATGATAATAGTAAAGATCAGATTTAGAGAGGATTGCATCATTTTATCTACACGCGACTAGGCTGAGTCCTGGTGGCTTAGTGGTTGAATGCGGAACTGCGGGCCACGGGGATGGCGGTTCAAATCCAGCAGCAGCAAGGCTGGGTCTCCCACTGCCACCAGAGGGCAGTGATGCCATAAAAAATTATCTGCACACCACCTTGCTGCTCAGCTTGAGAACCAGCAACGGAAGCTTATTAGAAATGCAGAATCACTAAGAA
This sequence comes from Nesogale talazaci, assembly GCA_004026705.1. Classification (NCBI taxonomy): domain Eukaryota; kingdom Metazoa; phylum Chordata; class Mammalia; order Afrosoricida; family Tenrecidae; genus Nesogale; species Nesogale talazaci. The sequence continues at coordinate 12,356 of PVJH01005542.1, forward strand.
TATCTTTTTCCAAAAAGAAGAAAGAAATGCAGAACCGCCAACCTTGCCCCTGACCTATATATAACAACAGAAGGCTACCCCCTTCCCCATTTCCCCAGGTGAACGGTGGTGTTTGAGATGCACTGTTGTGCGTAGTGCTTAGGAGTCATAAGCGATCCAAGCCCCGGCTGCTTTAAATAAGGATTCTGTTGTTCTTGTTTTTTAAAAAGCTACATGATGTCTTCATGTTGCATAAGGGGGAAAGTCCAAAATAAGAAGGACTTGCAAAACCACTGTAACCTCTGGTCAAATGTGTGAGGTGACCAGGATGCCCTTATCATTTCCTTGGCAGCCCCTGCTCGCTAAGACAATAATGCTCTTTGAGCAAAAGGCCTGCTACTCAGAATGAAAAGGAATGGATTTCTAGAGCCTGCACTTTCATCTGTGTTCTTGTAGGTTGCCCTCTATACACGCCTGCTGGAAAAGCGTGTAACTCTTCTTTTGCAACTGTCATAAAATAAAGAGAACTTTAAAACTTCTCCAGAGGCCTCAAGACAGAGACCTTACAGTACAGTTCCTAAGGCAAAAGAAGACCTATATTCAGACTTGGGTGATTTTTCATAATTGGGATGGAGCTGAAATATCCTAGGGACAGAGAAGTTTCATAGGTGGATGGGCATCCATAAGACAGAATACTTACTGCGCTTCCTCTTACTGTGACAACAGGGATCAATATCGGGCATATAATAAAGTGACCAGATTTTAAGCGGGACACCACTGACTGGGGCGTGGAGGGGTCATGATTAAAAATGTGGTCTATATAGAGCACCACAAAGTTTCATAAAATGCAAAAATAGTATTGGGATATATTTATTTTAATTTTGAAGCGCCACGGGACATTGTTAAATTGTTAACAAGTGGGACGCCTGGTCACCTTAGTATATAGCAACTGGGCATTATTCAAAATTCTACATTAGTCTATGACAGGCTTTTTAAACAGGGGGCCAGTTCACTACCCTTCAGACTGTTTGGGATCCTGACTATGGTTAAAAAAACAAAACAAAACAAAGCAAAAAACTATGAACAAATTCACTGCGGGCCCGGGATGAGCCGGCTGCTAAGCAGGACAGCAGCAGTGGCAAAAACACCTGGCGGCCCAGATAAATGTCCTCCTCAGGTGGCATGTGGCCCACGGGCCGTACTTTGAGGACCCCTGGGTAGGACTTCAAACTTGCCAGAAGATAAAGAGCTTGTTAGAGTTGCATAGAAGCTGCTATTCACAGCTCCTTCTCCCCAATCCTATATTCCAGAAAAGAAGTCACTGAGACAAACAGCTGTAGTTAATTGTTGGATCTTTACCTGATTAAAATCAGCCTAACTTCTTAGTGTTGTTGTTTAGAGGCAGATAGAAAGCCCTGGTTCCAGCTAACCTGACCTTAGCCTGCATTGGTTGGGGTCTTTTAAAATTATCACACAAAACCCCTTCTCTGTGGTGGCAAGACTTCAAAACTTGTGTACTTAAAGCAGGATCAGTCTGAATCAAGACATGTTATAAGTGTGAAGTTCGTGTCCATTTCAGAGACTTTGTACCAAAAAACGTAAAGCAACACAATTCTCTTTATATTAATTACATGTTACAGAGATAACAATTGGGGTTAAAGAAATGAGTTCAAATAAATCTTACCTACTTCACACTTCTTAAAGACATGGCTTTTAGGAAATTTCAAGTTACATTGAGGTTTGCAAGGATCCCTAGTGATGCCGTTGGTTAAGCATCAGACAGTGCGGTAGGTAGTTACACAATCTCACAACATCTTGGTAAATAAGAACGAAGGGGTGGGGTCTAGCCTGTCATTTTATCAGTCAGGTCATAGCCTGGTGATCCCTCCTTGTGGGTATGGCCTTCTCAGGAGGATTTGGGAAACTTCCTCTCTTCCTCCCTGGAAGTGGGGCACTCGCTCTCTCTCTCTCTCTGCTTGTCATTTCCTGTTGATAAGCCAAACAGAGCCGGGCTGAGCCCCGGTGGCATAGTGGTTGTGCACGGGACTGCGACCCACTGGGATGGAGGTTCAATTCCGGCTACCAGGAGCAAAGGCTGGGCCTCCTACTCCCACCACCTGAGGGCAGTGATGCTTAAAAAACAAATTAGAAAAAAAAGCCACACAGAGCCATGATGATGGCAGCCAGATCATGTGGAGACCCACATGAGGCCTGAGATGTTTCCACTGCCCCTGAATCCAACACTGGCTGTGATCTCCTGCATTCGGCATCAGTGCATGTGCTATGTGAGTCTAAAGAGGAATTTTGGACTAGTATTGGATAGATGAACTAATATCGGACATACGGACTTGATTGCAACTGGGCTGAGATGTTTTCCCAATATACAATTGTGCTTTGATACGAAGCTTTCTCTGGATTTGTTTGTCTAGTCAACCCGGTCTAACACAGGCAGCTAACAACCAGGGCAGGAGGTCAAACCCACAGGAGAGAACTGAGGCTGTCTGCTCCCATGAAAGATCTTAGAAACCCTATAGAGACTTGCTGTGAATTGGAATCTACTTGATGGCGATGGTCTTGGTTTGGGTTTATGTGGTTTGAACTGAGTTTCTGTTGGACAGTTGGTGCTTTAACCTGGAATTAGCAAACTTTTTCAGTAAAGGTCCAAAAAGTAAATCGTTTAGGCTTTGTGGATCAGGAAAGTTCTCTGTTGCATACTCTTAGAAGGATGCTTGGTTGGTGTGTACCATCCTTTAAAAGTGTAAAGGCATTCTTAACTCAAGGACTATACAGACGCAGACCACAGGCAAGTTTCGGCCCATGTGCCCTTGCCAGACACTATCCTCAGCAGATCCATTGCAAAACCTTGAGACCTTATCATTACTGGAATCCTCAAATATGAACATCAAATGTTAGGCGTGTAACAATTCCAGTGGTCAGTGCCTCCCTTTTCTAGATTAAATACCACTGCATGACTTTCCCACACATTGCACGCTGTTCTTCAAAACTGAGTGAGGTGAAACTTTTCTTTCTCTTTCAGTCATCGGCCTATTTTAAGCATTCTTATGAAGACTGGCTAGAAAACAACGGGTTGAGTATCTCTCCTTTCCACATCAGATGGCAAACTGCTGTTTTCAATCGTGCCTTCTACAGTTGGGGACGGAGAAAGGCAAGAATGCTTTACCAATGGTACCTATGGTCTCTTTTTGCTTTAAAATAATCATCATGATAGAACATATTTTTTAACAGAGCTTTCTCTCAATCGTTGTTCGGTTTACAGAGATTTAAAAAGTTCACAGTAGGCTGAGCCCTGGTGGTGTAGTGGTTGAGTGCGGGACTGCGGCCCACGGGCTTGGCGGTTCAAATTCAGCAGCAGCTCTCCAGGAGCAAGGCTGGGCCTCCCACGCCCACCAGGGAGCCGTGATGCCAAAAAAAGTTCACAGTAAAAGACTTCTGGTTTTATATTATTATAAGATTGCATCATTGTTCTTTTGCAAACATTAGATTTTTTTAAAGTATCCTGATTACAATGAGGGGGGCTCACAATTCTCTCTAGGATACCCTAGCACTGACAAGTTCTGGGTTGGAGTTTCTATCATTGCAGGAGGGAAGTTTTCTGAATTCCCTATCATTAGAAACTTAATTCCAAATGGAATAGGTAAATACCAACAATCAGATCATCAAAATGTTACAGGGAAGCCCAGCAATACATCAAAGGAAACAAACTAGAAAGAAATATCAAAGAACAGAAATCAATGATAGAGAAAATAAAGAGAGTAGAGAAAATCAGCAAAGCCAAAAGTTATTTCTTCAGAAAGATGAATAAAATTGATAAACCCTTGCTATAGTTGATCACGAAAGAAAGTAAACACAAGTAAACCAAACTCAAAAGTGAAAAATAGGTCTTTGGGCTGAGCCCCAGTGGTGTAGTGGTTGTGCGCGGGACTGCGGTCCACTGGAATGGAGGTTTGATTCCAGCTCCATGGAGCAAAGGCTGGGCCTCCTACTCCCACCACCTTAGGACAGTGATGCCCCCCCCCAAAAAAAAGAAAAATAGGTCTTTACTAAAGATTCTACAGACATTTAAGAAGTAAGGTTATTATGAATAATTCCATACCTATAAATTTGACAATTAAGATGAAATGGATAAGTTCCTTGCAAACCACAACTTATCAAAACGCTAGCAGATAACATGATAAATTTTATGTTATACTTCACTACGATTTAAAAAAAGTTTTTCTAAGTTAGCAGAAGGAATAGGCTTTTCCCAACTATAGAGGAACAACATTTTATTTTTTAAACAGCAGAAGACTCTTATTATATCTTCCCATGTTATTTAAACTCACCACAAAATAAAAATAAAATGAAAATGCAAAAAATTGAATTGGTAGCTGAAAAAGATGACAGTCTATAAGGTCAAACAAGCTTCTGGAACGATACGAGAATAAGATCACAAGGAAACTGTAGAGGAGTGAGTGAAAGAAGAGGAAACAGACACTCCATTTATAGTGAACAGTCTTCAGTGTTTTCAATTACAGAATTAGAAATTATTAGAATGGTTTAAATAGACAATTGTACCTGCTTTGGTGAAACATGTGAAGTTCGGGTAAGAAAGACATGAGATTTGTAACCCCTATTTAGAAGTGGTGAAATGTGACTATTTGATGAATGTGGTCGTTCATAAAATGTGGGAAATTTCCCACTTATGAGAATTTGTTTTCCTTTTGACAGGTTCAATTTTGGAATGGTGTTTGGCGTGGTTGCCATGTTTAGCTCTTTTTTCCTCCTTGGAAAAACATTGATGCAAACTTTGGGACAAATGATGTCTGACTCTCCCTCTTCTTATTCTGCCTCTTCCTCTTCCTCCTCCGCTTCTTCCTCCTCTTCAGCCTCTTCTTCCTCCTCCTCTTCACTGCACAACGAACAGGTGCTACAAGTTGTGGTAAGTGCCTTTTATCTAAATATTCTGGTTGAAATAAAAAATGTGTTTCCCCTATATAGTATAACTACTATCCATGATACTAATGTGAAAATAAATTGCGTTATTTTCCACAGGCCTGCAGATTTGAACATGTTTAAATAATGACGCAAAGTGAACGTGTTTGGGTATTGCACCCCCATACATAGCCCAGGCATGTATCATGACATTCCCAGAGTGAAGTTTGGTCTCATCTCCCCATTGTCCCATATTTTGGATCTATTCTTTCATCCTGTTCATTTTCTTTAATCTCTTTGTGTAAAAGTGGTCTAGATATTTAAATTTGATTATAATTGTATAACGAAAGCATAAGCCTTAGTTAAGAAGTCATGGATGGAGCTTGGTAGTCTGTATTCCCCACCCCTGCCCCCATCATCAGAAAATAAACAGTCAAAATGGCCCTTGTTAATTAATTTAAGATTGATAATTGTGGTGCATCACTAAACAGACTTAAGTGAAACCATTAGGTTATGTGAGGTCTGTTTATTTCGTAGGAGTCCAGGTGTGGACAGAGATTTGCTAACTATGGGGTCAAAAGTTTGGTTCTGCAGGAGAAAAAGTGGCCTTTCTCCTCCCATAAACAGTTACTCTGGAGTGTGGGGGTAGCCCCGGAACTGACTGCCCAACTCATCTTAAAAGCGATTTTTTTTTTAACCAAAGGGGGTGTTCTAAAACTGACATGGTAATGATCGCACAATTCTCCTTGATCTGATTGAACGATTGAATCGTCTGACCTGTAAAGTGCCAATGAAACTGTTATTTAAAAAAAAAAACAACAAACAACAGCAGTTATAGTCACAGAAACCCACCAGGGGTCACTGAGAGTCAACATTGACTGCTGGCCGGGAGTACCGTCAGCTGAAGTCAGCAACACATGAAAAAGTAGAGAGCGCTTAAGGGAATATAACCGTGGGGGGGGGGAGCTTTGTGTAGTTGAGCAAAACCCGCATAACTTCAGATACTTGTGAAAGAATATGGCCCCTGCCTCTCAAGACTTTCGAATGATACGCTTTAGCAAAAAACAAACATCCAGCAAGGAATTAGCACAGTTTTTATCAATGGAACAAGTGGGTCACTATAAGCCTCTTACCCGTTAAGGGTATTCGACTTAAGGTTTATCATCTTCTTGACATGTTAAAAGTGTTGTTGTTCGAGGAGGTAAGAGACATGCTGACTGAAACTTTGTATAATGTATCTGGCCCCGAACCCATTACTCCCCCTGAGCGCCTTGGAAATCAACAAGTCTCGCATTCCCTAATGGTTTCACCTGCCCCTCTGAGCGCCTTGGAAATCAACAAGCCTCGCATTCCCTAATGGTTTCACCTGCCCCTCTGAGCGCCTTGGAAATCAACAAGCCTCGCATTTCCTGATGGTTTCACCTGCCCCTCTGAGCGCCTTGGAAATCAACAAGCCTCGCATTTCCTGATGGTTTCACCAGCTTTCTGACCCTAGGCAAAGTACTCGTAGCTCTTCCTGTTATTCAGGACCTCACTATTATCCCTTTAATTAAAAGTACAGGACTTTTCTGAGTGAGCTCTTTGGTTTTTTGTTTTTTTGGGGGGGTGTGTGTGTGTATCCCTGCCCTGGTGGGGTGTGTGTATCACTGCCCTGGTGGGAGTAGGAAGCCCAGCCTTGCTCCAGGAGAACTGCTGCTGGATTTGAACTGTCAACCCCGTGGGCTGCAGTCCTGCACACAACCACTGTGCCACCGGGGCTCAGCTGCTCTTTGGATTTTTGATGCCTATAATAATCTGCTAGATTGTATTCTTTACGTTACAGGTTCTTTATGGTCATTTTCAGTGGGAAGCAATGTTTATATCTCCAGAGTTTGGCAAAGAGTTTTACTACTATTCTTTTTTTTTTCTTTCCGATGGTAATATATGCATACATACATATATACACACACATATATCCTTTCAACTTGTTTGCATGTACAATTCTATAGCAGTGATTTTATTCGTGCTATTCAGTCATCATTGTCCATTTCCAGTTGTCCTCCCATCACCCATAACAGAAACTCAGTGCCCCCTAACAATGCTGTTTTTCCCCAGTCCCCTGGCCCCACTGGTAACCACTAAGGGACTTTGGTCTCTATAAATTTGCCTCTTTTAGATCATTCAACTAAGCGGGATTATCTCACTTTCCCCCCATTTGTGAATGGCTTCACTCATTCATTTATTCAGCATACAGCCCTCAAGGCTTGTACATGTCACATGTACCAGTACTCTGTCTAAATGGCTGAGTAATATTCTATCGTATGTATACCACATGCAAGGAGACTTTAGAATGCACTTAAAAGATAATGGCATTTTTTCCTGAGCTTTTTGAAGCCCTGTTGTCTTTTAGAAAGTAGAAAGTCTCATTTTTCTCCCATGGAGTGACTGGTGGTTTCAAACTACTAATCTAATGATTAGCAGTTCAATTCCTCACCACTATGCCACCAGGACTGCTGTCTTTTTTAAAAGAGAGAGGAAAAGAAAAACACCTCGACTGTTTTTGAGTCTGTTCTAACTCGATGATGGCATGCATTACAGGGTAGTACTTCAATCCATAGGGCTTTCTTGACTATACTATTTACTGAAGCAGATTTCCAGACCTTTCTTTCCCGGTGTCGCTGGTGGAGTTGAACCACCAAGCTCAAACTCTGTTTGTTTATCATATCTTGTTTATTCACGCATTTGTTGTTAAATACTTGGTATGTTTCCACTATCTAGCCAAAGTGAAAAGTGCCGCAGGGGACATCGGTATAAAATACCTGTTTGTGTTTTTGCTTTCAGTTCTATTGGGTATACATCTATGAGTGGAATTGCGAAGAGGAATGGCAAGAAGAGCCCTGGTGGCATAGTGGTTATCAGTTGGTCTGCTAACTGCAAGGTGAGCAGTTCAGAACCACCAGGCGCTCCATGAGAGAAAGACAAAATTTTCTACTCCCATAAAGAGACAGAGAGGATTCAAGCCTGCCCTATAGGATTGCTATGAGTTGAAATGGACTCAATGGCAGTGAGGGTTTTTTTAATTTATGGTAATGGCATGTTAATGTCTTCAAGACTAGTCAAAATGTTTTCCACAATGATTAGGTCATGTATAATCTCCCACCAACAGATAAGGGAATCCAATTTTTCACTTCCTCACTTACACCTGTTACTTTCTGTTTTATCATTTTCACAATGACTTGTGACGTCGAGCATCTTTGCACATGCTAGTTGGCCATTTACATGTCTCCGGTGAAATGCCAATTCAAGTTTTTGCCCATTTTTGTATTGGGTCATTGTCTTAGTCATCCAGTGCTGCGATAACATAAATGTCACAAGTTTAGTGGCTTTCACAAAAAGAACTTTATTTTTTTACAGTCTAGGAGACTAGAAATTTGAATTCAAGGTACCAGCTCCAGGGGAAGACCTTCTCTTTTTGCTGCATCTGGGGGAAGGTCCTTGTCTCTTTTCAACTGCTGTGGGACTAGCATCCTTTGGAGATAGCCATGTGTCCAGGCATAAATCTTCCCCTGGGTCTAGGAGGTTCTCACCTCTTGCGGGACTCATACAGCTCTAATCACAATACGAACATACATACTTTGTGTCAGTATTTACATCTTTCAGGGGGGCCTTGTACAACTCTTATCACAATCCATGCACCCATCCATTGTGTCAAGCACATGTGTACATTTGTTGCCATCATCATTCTCAAAAATTTTTATTCTACTTGAGCCCTTGATATCAGATCATTTTCCACTCCCTCCCACACCCTCCATCTTTCAGAAACCCACGATCATTTATAAATTATTATTATTATTCCATGTCTTACACTACCCGATGTCTCCCTTCACCCACTTTTCTGTTGTCTGTCCATCAGGGATGAGGTTATATGCAGATTGTTATGATAGGTTCCTCCTACTTCCCCCACCTCCCCCTTCCCCTCCTGGTATCTCTACCTTCATTATTGGACCTTAGGGGTTTATTTGTCCTGGATTGTGATTTGTAATTTGTCCAGTGTTGTGACCCCTGATTTGTACCAGCTCGGACCTAGCTGGACTTGTAAGGCAGAATTGGGATCATGATAGTGGGAGGAAGGAAGCATTAAAGAACTAGAGAAGAGTTGTATGTTTCATCTGTGTTCTACTGCACCCTGACTGCCCCGACTCCTCTACTTTCTGGAGTCTTGCTTCTGTTTATTGGCTTGAGTCTATTTTTTATTTGGGTAAAAAAATGATTTTAGTTTTAAAAATACATTAAATAAGTGTTTAAATAAAAACAATGGTATAGTGTTTTCACGATCCCATCCATAGTCCTGAATCCTCACTTCAAATAATAAATTTAATAAAATTTGTAAAAGTGATGTAGCCTCTATGAAATTTTCCTGTTGCACAAAATGGCCTGTGTTTGTTTGTTTTTGTTAAGTCATTTTATTGGGGGCTCATATAACTCATCACAATCCACACATACAACCATTGTGTCAAGCACATTTGTACATTAGTTGCCACCATCATTCTCAAAACATTTTCTTTCTGTTTGAGCCCTTTGTATCAGCTCCTCATTTTCCCCCTCCCCCCTCTCTCATGAACCCTTGATGGGGTATTATTATTTTGTCATATCTTACACTGTCTGCTATCTTCCTTCACCCAATTTTCTGTTGTCCGTCCCTCAGGGAGGAGGTTATATGTAGATCCTTTAACCAGTTCCCCCTTTCTACCCCACCTTCAGTCCACCCCCCCCAGTATCGCCACTTTTACCACTGGCCCTGGATTCCCTGCATTTCCAGTTCCTATCTGTACCAGTGTACATCCTCTGGTCTAACTGAATTTGTAAGGTAGAATTGGGATCATAATAGTGGAGGGGAGGAAGCATTGAAGATCTAGAGGCAAGTTGTATTTTCATAATTGCTACACTGTACCCTGACTTGCCCATCTCCTCCCCACGACCCTTCTGTAAGGGGATGTCCACTTGCCACAGATAGGCTTTAGGTCCCCATACTGCACTCCCCCTCATTCACAACGAGATGATTCTTTTTTGTTCTTTGTTGCCTGATACCTGATCCCTTTGACACCTCGTGATCACGCAGGCTGGCGTGCTTCTTCCACATGGGCTTTCTTGCTTCCCACTAGATGGCTGCTTGTTTTTGTTTGTTTGTTTTTGTTTTTGTGGGCATCAATGGCTACTTGTTTACATTCAAGCATTTAAGACTCCGAATGCTAAAACTTTTGTTGTTATTGTTGCAAACTTTTACATTTACTACCAGTAATATTTAAGCAACCTTAGAGTGATTACAACACATAATCCCTGTGATACCAATTAAGCATTCTTTACGAACAGAAAAATTGATCAGTTAATACAGCAAAACTTCCCTTATATCCATTCTCCCCCCAGCTTCCTCAATTCTTTTATTCTTTCTTTTTTAAAAAATAATTTTATTGGCAGCTCATACAACTCATATCACAATCCATGCATATATCCATTGTACATTTGTTGCCATCATCATTCTCAAAACATTTGCTTTCTGCTTAAGCCCTTGGTATCAGCTCCTCATTTTTTGCCTTCCCTCCCTGTTCCCCCCTCCCTCATGAACCCTTGATCATTTATAAATTATTATTTTGTCATATCACACACTGGCCAATGTCTTTCTTCGCCCACTGCTCCATTGTCCGTACCGCAGGAGGAGGTTATATGTAGATCCTTATGATCGGTTCCCGCTTTCTACCATACCTTCCCTCCACTCTCCCAGTATCACCACTCTCACCACTGATCCTGAAGGGATCATCTGTCCTGGATTCCCTGTGTTTCCAGTTCCTGTCTGTACCAGTGTACATCCTGTGGTCTAACCGGATTTGTAAGGTAGAATTGGGATCACAATTGTGGGGAGGAGAAGAGCATTAAAATACTAGAGGAAAGTTGTTTGTTTCATCGTTGTGACACGGTACTCTGGCCCGTTTTTTATTCTCTAGATTCTTTTTATAAAGGAGTGTTTTTTTTTTCAGATTGCAGATGTCTAGTACATTTTTCCTCCCCGTGACCCTTCTGTAAGGGAATGTCCACTCCCCTACATATAGGGTTTGGGTCCTCGCTCTGCATTCACAATGATATGATTTTTTGTTCTTTGATGCCTGATACCTGATCCCATCAACACCTCCTGACCACACAGGCTGGTGCGCTTCTTCCATGTGGGCTTTGTTGCTTCCCAGCTAGATGGCTGCTTGTTTATCTTCAAGCCTTTAAGACCCCAGATGCTATATCTTTTTTTTTTTTTTTTGCAAACTTGTACATTTATTTGCCAGTAATCTTTAAGCAACCTTAGAGTGAATTAAAACACACTTTTTGCATTTAGCCTCTTCTCAAACCTCCCAGTCCCTTGCTCTGTCCCCCTATCCGCCTTTTTCGCACCCGTCTCTATCCAGTAACATCTTCTCTTTCCCATGACCCAAGTTAACCTATCAGCCAGTACCACAGTTTTGATTACTATAATTTTCTATGAACTTGAGAGTTGGCTTTCTCATTTCCACAAATAAAGCCTGTTGGGATTTTAATAAGAATGGTGTCTTATATGTAAATCACTTTGTATAGAATTATTATCAGAATATCTTCCGATACATGAACACAGACTATTTTTACATTTACAGGCCATATCCTGGGCAGCTAATAAGATCCATTACTAACTGTCCCACTAAGTAGGATTTGTAGATATGTTGGAACAGGTGTCTGTCTCCTCTAACCTCCTCTTAGCACTAGGCCCTATGTCTTGTCTGTGATGTAAAAGCTGCACAGACAGCAAGTGAAGGTGATGGGGGGGGGGAGACTGTTGGAAGTGGAGGCGGACATAGTCATTTCAAAGTGGTTCATTTCAAAGCATGTTCATATAATAAGGGGCGATTGGAAATGCTGTATAAGCTGGTCAATTGTAGCCCTACTCTCTGTATGCAATTGCATCCCCTGAAATTTCCTTGGTTATATTGTATGGTGTTCCTTCTAAAACGTCTTGCACTTCCTTTGTTCAACCTGTTCTTAAGTTTTTCATTCTTTAGATTCGTTTTATAAAGGAGTGGTTTTCTCTTCAGATTGTCGCGAATGTCTAGAAACATAACGGATTTCTGTGTATCGGTGCACATTTTCTTTCGTGACTTTGGTGGCCACCCCTTGGATGGAACTGTGCTCTTCCCACTTCCTCCCTGGCTTTCCTTTGCCTTCTGCTCATCTGGTCGCCCCTGCCTGCCTGGCCGATGGTTCAGAGGAGCACGTTCCTTGCAGGTGGTGGTGTTCATTTCATAGGTTTGTCCGGTCTTCGGTTGCAAGGCCATCTCCAGGAGTGGGTACCATTCCAGGTCTGAAAGGTGTCTAAGAGCCCGGGCCTCTGGGGTTCCCCTGTCTCTATCAGTGAATTTGCTCTTTTTTTATATATAATTTTAGAATTTGCTCTACATTTTTTGCCCCCCTGCCCAGGACCTTCTATTGTGATGCTGCTCAGAGTACTCAGTAGTGGTAGCTGGGCACTAGCTCTTTCTTCTGGTCTAGGGTACGATGAGACTGTGATTCGTGTGGTGCATTACTCCTTTAGACTAATTTGCTTCCATGTGTCTTCAATTTTCCTCATTCTTCTGTGTTTCACATAAAAGAAGCCCGATAGTTGTACATTAGAGGTTACTCTTAACTTCTTAAGACCTCAGGCTTAGTAGGATCTGAAAGTATGATGTAAAACATCTTTATGGGCTATATATGATCCAGTCGACCCGGGTGTCTCCCAAGACTCTCATTGCCAGTTTTAAAATGGTCTGTCTCGTTGTTGAGGTGTTGAAGTTTTATATGCATTGTAGAGATTATTGCCAGATACCATTGATCTATTTTGTAAAATCTGCAGGTTATCACATAACTCAGAGGTGTCTTTTTATGAGCATAAGTTTAATTTTTGCCTTCTAGTTTCGCTTCTCCTGTTTGTGAATTTAGGAGCCCTGGTTGGGCAGCGCTTATGTCTTAGGCTGCTAACCTCAAAGTTGGCAGTTTGAGACCCCCAGCAGCTCCATGGGAGGAAGGCGAGGCTTTCTATGCTCATAAAGATTTACAGTCTTGGGCTGAGCCCCGGTGGCATTGTGGTTGAATGTGGGACTGCGGCCCACAGGTGTGGCGGTTCAAATCCAGGGACGGCTCTCCAGGAGCAAGGCTGGGTAGCTCCCATGACCACCAGAAGTCAGTGATGCCCCCCCCCCAAAAAAAGATATACAGGCTGTTGCCCATTGGATATGGAATCTCTGAGTCAGAATGGACTTGATGGCAGCAAGAGTTTGTGAATTTTGCATGATATTTGATCGACTCTGTGGGAATCCACATGCAGGCCCCTAGATTTGCCGTTTTTCTTTCTATGGTCATTGTAACTTTCTACAGTATTGGCATTTTCACAAATTTGAGTGCGCCTGTCAATTAGCGTATGTTCTTCTATTTCTGTAGATACCTTTTGAGTCCTTCCAGGAGTGTTTTATAGTTTTCTTTCTTTTAGGGTTTTGTATTCCTGGTTAGATTTATTCCTAAATATTACCTCTTTGGGGTGGCTATTAGAAATGTAATAACTTCCCCACCCCCACCCCACCCCACCTGCCTTCTCAAGAGGTCTCCTTTTAGTGTAGAGCAGTGTTTTCCAAAGTGGGTGACACTACCCTGGGAGGGGTTCGGGAGTGATTCGGAGGGACTGCCTTCCCCAGGATATGCCTACACTTTATCCTGGATTGTGGGCTATAGTACACACATTTCTAATTGCCAGGGAGGCACTGACTTTTTTTTCTGAAAAGGGGGAGTAGGCCAAATAAGTTGGGGAATCTGAGTAATTTTGGTAAGTAGATCTTTCACACACCCCCTTTGCTGAAACATTCTCCTCATTCCAGAATCGCTGGGATTTCCTATATATCGGAATTTAGATCTTCCTTTTCCTTCCAAATTTGTAAGTCTCTTATTTCCCTTTCTTGCCTTGATCCTTTGCTAAGGTTTCTAATACAACATTGACCAGGAGTGTGAGTTTTACTCAATTACTATGCCCTTTCCAGCCATAATCCTTCACGTGAGAGGTTATAATTCTAGATTTCATATGCCTTTGGCTACAGTCCCTTCTTCAAGGGCATTGTCAGGACTAGATGGGATCCAGATCTGACCTTAGTAGAGAATGTGTTATCTTGGTAACTGTTACAAATAAGGAATGTAAATTACTAGAGTGGTGGTGGGCTTGAGGGGGCGGTGGCTGGCAGAAAAGTTCTGGTAATTTTCTTCTGGAAGCATTTTGCCAGAGGACCCAGGCTATATGTGCTTAAGTAAGATACAGTTAAGGGGTGGAGAGTAGATTATTTACATTTGAGTGAACTTTTCTTTTAAGATGGGAAATTGTAATCAGATCAATATATCTAAGCCAAAAAGACAAAGCGGCCATGGATACCTTTATCTTCAACTCTTGCAATTCAACAGGTTTATGAATATAAATTGAAATAGGCATCTTGCTCTGTTCTGTTCCATGAGGCAGTGTAGAGACTTTCCAGTATTCAAATATACTCATATAATCAGATATATAAATATAAATATAAGAACAATCTATAGGGTATAAGATGCCGTTGACCATCTTTGTGAAAAATTCATTACCAAACCAACCTAGCCTCCAAATTCCAACCACACTATAGGAAAAAGTAGTGATAATACTTGCTGAAACAGAAAGTTGTATAAAAAATGTAAAAATTTGGTCAGTCATTTAACCATAGCCAAGCTTTAATATAATTTAAGACTGTCTAAAAATATATTCCTATCAGTCATCCATGATCTGATTTCTGGTGGATGAGATCAATTTAATTATGGTACAGATTAAAAAAAAGTCACAAGACATTCCTATTTTATAATAAATAAGGCAATGACCATATTTATTGTAAGCAGGGGGTATGATTTCTTCACTGGCAAGAACCAGAAGTGGAGTACACCCTCTGGCCCCAACATCTAGCTTAGCCTGGCTGGACTGCACCCACCATCGCGTGAGACATTTCCTCGAACTTTCCTGAGTTCTGTGAAACACTGTAACGATTTGCAGACCTCTGAGACAGGAGGAAATATACTCAAGGGAGGTGTGTGTGTGTGTGTGTGTGTGTGAATGGAGTAGTTTGTCATCTTGTTAGAGCTGTACTTTGCGGACTTTTTCAATCTCCAGCTCCTTGGAATTCATTTGGTATCAAATCTTTAAATAATTTACTACCACAGAATGATGTGCATCCTTGTCTGGTGTCCATTCACAAGGGGACTGTTTGCAATCTCTTTCCCTTGACAGTAACATTAGCGATTATTTTTGTGTATGTGCCCTTAATTATGTTGGGGAGCTTGCCTTCGATTGCCATTTTGCAGGGTGTATTTTATCCAGAATGGGTGTTGAATTTTGTCTTATCTCTTTTCTGTGTCAATGGATCCTTTGTTGGATTATGTTGATTGTTTTGCTAATGTTCAACCATGGTTATATACCTGGCATGAATCTCAGTTGGTTATGATATTTGCGAATGTACATTGCCATTGCACAGAATTTGTTTATTAGTTCAGGTAATTTTCCTGTGGATTCATACTTATTCTCTATATACAGCAGCAGTTCTCAACCCCCTTTTGGGGGTCTTTCACAGGGATTGCCTGATTCATCACAGTAGCAAAATGACAGTGATGAAGTAACAATGAAAATAATTTTGCAGTTGAGGAGTCACCATAACACAAGGAACTGTATTGAATGGTTGCCACAGGAGGAAGGTTGAGAACCACTGTACCCACAGGGTTTTGAGTTGGAATCGATTTGATTGAAGTAGGTTTTGTATTTTGCCACAATAAAATTCCAAAGAGTCAGCTGCTTTCTGTGGCCCCCCAACCCCCCCTGTGTATTTTTATGTGTTCTTTGCAGTGTGTGTTGTCTCTTGGTTTCAATTATTAGGGTATGTTGTTTCTTGGCTTTGATTTTGAGCTTTTGAAACTGAGAGTATGTACTTTCTGTTGACTGTAATTCCCGGCCGTCTTGTTCGGTATTAATTCCTCACACCTGGCACTCGTGTTATTGAGAGCTCAGTATTCTGGTACATTTAATACCCTGTGTGATCATGGCAAGGACAGATGGGTGATCAGCCCTGTTGCCAGCAAATCAGTAAGGCCTACCATCTGCTGCTACTGTCACTCGCTCAGGCCCTCCTTACCTTGTCTTGTGATTACATCCATAAAATTATCCGAGGTGCCCATGTGATACTAATGCAAGCTTATGCATGTGAAGTACACGACTTTAGAGAGCAATCAGAGAAACGGAAATGCGCTAAATGCAGCAGGCAGATCAGTGGGATGGGGGACATTGGTGGTCTTGAGATGAGAAGCTGGGTGAGGCTGGGGCCCAGAGAGTGTTGGAGATAATGAGCATGCATCATAAAGATGTCCATTTCCTTTGACCTTGACTCCCCCCAGCCAGGACTCTAGCTGAAGGAAATACTTACACCTATAGGGCAAAAAAGCCCCACCACATTCATCAAACTAATCCTGTTCACGTTTAGAAACCACCACAAAATACCTAGTAAATGAAGAATGCCTAAATACATGGCTGAATTGGTACTTCATAGATTATGCATTCATGGAAATGATGATTCTGAAAACTAGCTTTTTGTATCATGGGAAAAGGCACTTAAAACTAATAGAATTTAAAAAGTGAGCTAATCCACAGTGTTTCACTTAATAGTTATGAAAAGAAGCTTAACAAGCTTAGCAACGCAAGCCCCCCCCCAATAAACTCCCTGCTTTCTCCTGTTCCACACAAAAGTAAAACAACAACAGCAAGACACCTATTTATTATAGACATGAGCACCATATAAGGAAGCATACATTTGCGGGGGGCTTTCACAAAGTTCTTTTAGTTCCATTGTTCCTCAATTGTGTTAAAACACCCATCCCGTAAAGCTAATGGCAAAAGCCACAAGACCTGATAGATTGAGCAACATTTAAAATATTTATCTGGAAATGAGTCAATAGAAGCCAAATAAAAGCAAGCAAACTAAGTGACAGACTTGTATTTCAGAGGGCAGCTCTTCTTGATAGTTGAAGAGATCTGGGACATGGCTAAGAAACAGGTAGCAAGCTGAGCCCTGGTGGCGCAGCGGTTGTGTGCGGGGCTGCGGCCCACAGGGTTGATGGTTCACATCCAGCAGCAGCTCGCCAGGAGCAAGGCTGGGCTTCCTACTCCCACCAGGGCAGGGATGCGAAAAAGCAAGAAAGGAAAACATGTAGCAAGTCCTGAGTAAGTTGCATGCAAATGGTTCAAACTGGGGAGGGAGGTGATCTGCACTCAGCCCCGTCCCTGCTCTGCTGGTGTTGCCGTTGCTGCGGTGACAAACTAAAACACTGGAGCAGAGGTTCTTCGAGGACTTTATTCTAAGCCTCCTCCGTGCAGAATCCAGAGGGAAGAGTGAAAAAGCCAAAACCCACTGCCAATTTTTCGATTCCAACGGATAGTGAGGAAGCAAGGCGCTTTCCCAGGCTACAGCTCAGGTTCAGAATGCCACCTCCGAAAAGGAAGCTGTCGAACCCCCCTGTCTCACCGTTGCTGTCAATAAAGATTTCTAACCATAAGAACAACCAAAAGAAGCAACGCAAGGCGCCCCCCCACCCACCCAAATAAACTCTCTGCTATTGAGCCAGACTCGGAGTGACCCTAGAGGACGTGTTAGGCCGTCCCCTGTGGGTTTCTGGGGCTGTAAATCTTTCAAGGGAGCAGAACATTTCATCTTTTTTTCCTGTAGAGATGCTGGTGGTTTTGAACTGTAAGGATTATTGTTAGCTGCCCAATGCTTAACCCACTGTGCCACCAGGGTTCTTTTTAGCAAGAAACAAACCCCCAGACCAAATCCCCTGCCATCGAGTCAGTTCCTACTCACAGGGACCCTTTAGTCAGAGAAGAATTGCCTCTGTCAGTGTCTGAGGCTGTAACTCTTTACAGGAGTCGAAAGCTGCCTTTCTCCTCTGGAGAGGCTGGTGTCGAACTGCTGACCTTCTAGTGGGCGCAATCACCACGCCACAAGAGCTCATTGCCAAGAAGCAAAGTATACCACACAAAGAGCAAGGAGCTATGGCCGTCCTCCCGCCTAACTGTTCAGTACCACTACTGACAAGACTCGCCCGCCAACTTCGCACCCACCCCACGTGGATACTCGTTGGTTTTAAAGCCTGCCCCTATGCAAATTCAGAATGCCTTGGTGCATTTCAGACAAATCACCACACTGGAGGGCACAGCCTACAGATTACCCTCGCATCATTCTTGTTGCGTTCTTGCAACAAAAATGCAATCTGCTTGACTGTCTTAAAAAATAGGGAGATGATTCAGCATGACTAATGATCAAAGAAATGTACATTCTAAAATGCCATATTGCCTCTCACATTTCATAGTTTCATAAATGGGATTGCTCGTGATTAAGGAACTGTCGGCTCTTTGGAGAGCACTTGGGTAGCAATTGGGATTTCAAAGAGATCATGGAAAATATTTATTATATCTAACTCTGTTTTCTCAGAACTTTCTGAAGTCCCTTTATATATCTCCAAGGAACCTTGGTGGAGTAGTGGGTTACACCATGTCTGTGAAGCACAAGGTCAGCAGTTCAAAACCACTAGCTGCTCCTTGGGAGAAAGACTCGGCTTTCTCCTCCCACAAATATTTTATCATCTCAGAAACCCACAGGGTCACTATGAGTCAGCAGCCACTCAACTTCATTGAGTCTCATTGTTGGTTCTTTAAATATGCATCTCCATGTCCTATTTTTTAAAAATAATAATGTTAACTAACTTCTTTCTGTGAGACGTTTAAGCCACATGGACTATCTCCTGTAATGTTCAAAAGTACCCTTTTATGTAAACACACTTATTCTGTTCCCATCCCTCAGTGATGAGGAAACCAAAGTGTTGGAACAATAATCTATTCTGCCCTGTGGTTGCTTGATTTGTGATGGAAATAGGAATTCAAGCTCCCGAATCAGAGCTTTTAACTATCTATGCTGATTCAAGAATTTAGCCCCCCCCCCAATATTTTGGTATCTGTGTATAAATATTTTGATCACATGAAAGCAGAAACTTAAAAAAAATAAAATAACTAAATACAAGACAGCTATTAAACATTGAGCAAGAAAAGAGTCATGGGAAAATGTCCATGATCCTGTTAAGTGAAAGGGACAAGACTTGAAACCTTAAGAGATACGTGCATATGAAAAGACTAGAAGGCCAGACATGAAAACATTGGTAATGTTTTCTTTTGTGTGTTTTGCGAACAAAATGATAGAGAACAGTTTATTTTCTTTTGTATTTTCCAGCATGAAATATGTTTTATAGTTAATTTAAAATGATCATGATTAGTAAAGGAAGAAAGAATTTCCCATGGAAGGATATCTTTTGGGTTCTAATTCCTGGATTGTGAGAAATAGATGCTCAGTGTATAAACTGGATTAAATATATATATACACACACATCACATCCCTAACAACAGCAAAATTCCCTTGGGTATGCAATATTACATACATGAAGTTTATATTTTATATTATAAACTTTTTTACTGTGATTCAGTGAGCAGCATTTACTGTTTCCTGTTTCTATTCTTCTTTCCTAACTTTTCTGAACTTTCTTGTTAGAAAAATACTGCTCCTTTGATCTCAAATGGATTTTTATTCTGAGTTTTGCCTACCTCCTGGTGGTGGTGTTCTTATGGGCCTTATCTATTTATGGTTGAAAATTTAGCCATAGGAGTGAGTTCATTTCCAGACCTGTGAAGGCTGACTGAAGGCCATAGTCTCGGGGGTTCCTCCAGACTCTATCTAACCAGTAAGTCTGGTCTCTAGGATTTCGAGTTTTGTTCCACATACTTCTTCCACTCAATCCAGGATCTTTTAATGTGATCCCTTTCAGAACAGTTGGTAGTGGTAGCAGGTACCATCTAATTCTTCTGTTTCCAAGGTTGTAGAGACTGATTAATCCAATGGACTGTTTGTTTCCATGTGTCTTTCATTTTCTTCATTTTTCTTTCGTCTTGACAGAGAGAGACCAATAGTTGTACCTTAGATGGCCACTTGTGAACTTTTAAGATCCCAAACGGATGTAGAATATTGTCTTTATGTCCTAGGTTAGGCCACTTGACCTTGGTGTCCCCCAAGGCAATGTTCCTGAAACCTCCAGTGACTGTTTC
>PVJH01005542.1:32577-110543 GCA_004026705.1 Nesogale talazaci
TTCTGCCTATCTAGCCATGCATCTATTTGCAGTTCAATGTTAGTTTGTGTGGGATTTTATATGTAGTGGCATTCTGCTACCTCCATGATTCTAGGCTGACCTCCCTCATTGTATACTGCTTACCCTTTCATTCAAGTTAACACCTATCTACCACCTAGCCAGTAATTTACCCTCCCTGACCCTTACAATTTGGTAACCATCATAGAATGCTTCATTTAGTGTGAAAACCTTTTCTTGACTTTTGACAATAGTAATGTCTTAAAATATTTCCTCTCTTGTGATTGATGCATTTTACTCAGTATAATGTCCTCCAGGTTCATCCTTATGCTTCACAGATTGATGGCTATTCTTTAAAATGATGTAGTATTCCATTTGGTGTACGTATTGTTATCAATTCTTTCATTGCTGGGCATATAGGTGGTTTCCATCTTTTTGCTATTGTAACTAGTGCTGCATAGAACATGGGTGTGCACATATCTATTCATATTACAGCCCTCATGTGCTTAGGATGTGTACCATGTAAAGGGAATTGCTGGGTCATATGGCATTCTATTTCCAACCCTTTAAGAAAGCACCATATTGTTTTTCATAGTGGTTGCATCATTTGACAGTTCCACCAGCAATATACTAGGGGGTAGCCCCCCCAAAAAAAGGGGGGAAGGCAGAAAAAGCACCAATGAGCAGAAGTTTCAGAGTATACACTTTTCCTGCTAGGCAAGCTTCCAGCAACTCACTCTGAGTTAGTGTACCCAGTGGCATAATCTGGGAAGGTCCTCTCTGGTCCCAGTAAATTTTTTTTTCATAAAAGCAATTCTGCTTGAAACTTGGTGTTGTTTTTTGTTTTTATTTTTGTTTTTTTGATGGCCAATTTAAGAGAACAGTGTACAGCTGTGAAATCGCATTTCCTGCTCAGGAAAAATTCCACAGAAACTCTTGTGATATTGAACACAACTTACAAGGGCAGCGCTATAGGAAATACTCAAGAGTATGAGTGAATTTCTGATTTCAAAAAAGATGAAATGTTGATTGATGACAAACCATGTTCAGGATGCCCCTCAACTTCCCCAATGGAGTTCATTCTACCAGGTCAGATTGTTAACCAAGCTTTCTATTTAGAGGTTCTGAAAAGATAGTATGATGGTATGTGACAAAATGGGCCTCATTTGTGGCAGACTGGGAACTGTTTTTGCCACCACAACAGTGCACCTGCTCACACAGCCATCCCAGTGGGTCAGTTTTTGACAAAAGCCAGCATGCCTCTCTTGCCCCCCACACCTGTTCCATGCAACTTTTTGTTTCTGTGAATGCAAAGGGACATGAAAGGGCAGTGATTTGATGACCCAGAAGAGGTGAAATAAAGAAATGAAGGAGGTGCCATCAGCCATCCAATCAAATGAGTTTGAAAACTGTTTCCAAGAATGGAATCGCAGATTTGACAAATATATAAGTATAATGGAGAGTATTTTGAAGATGATAAGGTGGTTTTATAAAACAAATAATACATAACTTTGAAAACAAAAATTTGCAAGGAGGGGTACCCCTCATACAGACACATAGCTATATAGATACTGAAAACACATAACAGTATAAAAGTTCTGAATACAGTTAAATGAGATTAAGTGTTGTAATTTTTTATCATTATGTAAGAGGAAAGGGGAGATGTCAATAAACAGATGCTTAAAAGAAGTGAAGAGTATGTTCTATCAGTTGTCTAGTGTTGCTCTAGCAGAAATACCACACATAATTTTCAAACGGGGGTTTATGTCCTCACAGTTGAGTAGGTTCAGCGCTCAAATTCAGGGCACTTGCTCCAGGGAAAGGCTTTCACTCTGTTGGCTTTGGGGAAAGGTCCTTGTCATGTTTCAACTTCTGTTTCTTGATTCCTTAGAGATCTCATGGGACATCGCATATAACTTTTCCGTCTTTATTTGTGTATTGTTTGCTTAATCTGCTCTTTTATGTCCCAGAATATTAAAGATATACAGTACACTACTACTGTCTCGTTAACAGATGAAAGAAACCAATTCTAATGGGTTTAGAACCATAAGTATTATTGGAGAGCCAGTTTCAACTTTGACCTGGTTTTTCCCATGCAAAAAATAAAGCCTGATGCATGTTTTTCTTTTAATAGCATTAAAAATGGAGATCATTCAACTTGGAGGTTTCCACTTGAAGTGAACACTGTGATGCCCTGCGTTCAAATGTGTGCATCTAATTGTGTTTCTAAACAGGTTCCTGGTATAAATTTACCTGTCAACCAATTGACCTATTTCTTCGCTGCAGTCCTCATTAGTGGAGTTGTACATGAAATTGGACATGGGATAGCAGCTATTAGGTATTGATACTTATCTTTGTCTCTCTATGCAAAAAAAAATGTTTCCTTTAGAAAGATTTTTGTCTGAAATCTGGTACATTTGATAGTACATTGGTATCTCGGTCTTCTTTTTTCTGTGACGAGAGCCCAGTGCATCCTCACCATATTACTTTGAAATACCTTATCTTTTTTTTGTGGCATCACTGCCCTGGTGGGAGTTGGAAGCCCAGTCTTGTTCCTAGAGAGCTGCTGCTGGGTTTGAACTGTCAACCCTGTGGGCCGCAGTCCCGCACGCAACCACTAAGCCACCAGGGCTCAGCCAAAATACCTTATCTTTTTTTTGTGTGTGGACATCACTGCCTCTGGTGGTCGTGGGCGCTACCCAGTGCCGCTCCTGAGAGCAGCCGCTGGATTTGAACCACCAAGCTCGTGGGCCGCAGTCCCGCACTCAACCACTTATGCCAACGGGGCTCAGCCCTACCTTATCTTTATAGAGAAGATTAATATATTGATGAACACTCGGTGACCATGAGCATATCTATGACTTGGCCCTTTCTATACTTAGCTTTCCCTAGCCTGGTCATAACCACATGGCATATCCTAATTTTTTAAATTCTAATCCTGATACCTGCTATTTTTTTTATTTATCATCAGACCCGAGTAATAACTACTGCCCTCAAAGCCCACCCACTTGCCTTCTGAAGACTTTTCTTTTTGTTTTGTTTTCTTTCAAACCATTTTCCTAGGAGCTAATTTAGACATTATACCATTCCATCATTCAATCACTTCAAGCAAAATTGCTACCAAAACCAGTTTCAAAACATATTCCTCTATTCTAAAGTGTCCTCTGAAAGTAAGCCATCAACATGTTTTTCATTTAGTTTCTCACAAATATTTACTACCTTTCTATATGAATAATTTCAAGTTGATTTGCTTAGCATACTGATTTATAATATATTAGAAGTTGTAGGTCTATTCAAAATGCCTTGTTATACCAAATTCAACTTCACATATAAGTAAATCTGTATCCTTAAAGAATAAAATAATTATATAAAGGCATAGTTTGGGATGGGTCTATCCAGAAAAACTTGTTATGTATTTGAAATTGAATTGCAGTAAAAAGTCTTAAAATTAAATATACAATTTATTTCACAAATGTGAGATCATTGGAAAGTTCATTCATTTTTCTTATGTAATTTCTTAGGGAACAAGTTCGATTTAATGGCTTTGGAGTTTTCCTCTTCATTATTTACCCTGGAGCCTTTGTTGACCTGTTCACCACTCATTTGCAGCTTATATCACCGGTCCAGCAGCTAAGGATATTTTGTGCAGGTAACAGACTTAATTGTTTCTTCAACATATGTATCTATATATTGTTAATGAGGAACCCTGGAGTTGTGGTCACACACCGGACTGTGAGCCACATGGTTGGCAGTTCAAAGCCACCTGCAACTCTAGGGAAGAAAGACTGGATATTCTATTTACGTAAACAGTTATAGGCTCGGAAAGCTATACGGGATTCATTATGAGTCAACATCTATGCGACGGTCACTACTATATATTGTTAATGGTTTTATGAAAAGTACTCAAATCACACAGGGCAGCAGTTTACCTGTGTAGAAGGCTCCTAATCAAAAGATGTAGAATAATATAAAGTTATATACCATTTTCTTTTCTAAGAAAAATTTATATATTTAAATATATTGTAAAATTTTAAACAGAGAGGGAGAAAAAGCACTTCATTTCTCCTGAAACTAGGAAATATTGACAAGCTGAAGCATAAACTACAAATATCAGCTCAGCAAAAATATAGTTAAGTCTGCCTCAGATGAAGGAAGAACATGAGACAAGAGATGAATGAGAAGAATTCAGGAATGAGGACACAGGATTTGTAAAGTTGGGTAGTAAGCTCTAACAAAGTGTTTCATGAGAGAAACAACTGGAGATAACTCATGTAACTGGGAAAATACAATTTCATCTGAATGAAATTGGCATAAAACTACTCCACCACAGGTATGCATTTATTTAAATGGAACCTTTAAGACTAAGCAAATTTAGAATTTAAATTCTTACCCAGACCATGACTAGAAATAATTTTAAAAATTACAAAGACTTCATTCTACTTGAATCCATCAGTACTCATGGGAACAGCAGTGAAACAATCAAATAGCATATTGCATTGGGCAAATCTGCTGCAAAAGAACAACCCTCTTGGAAGTGTTAAAAGAGCAAAGATGTCATTTTAAGGACTAAGGTTGGAACTAACCTAAGCCGTGATATTTTCCATCACTTCATATGCATTGCAAAAGCTGGGGAATGCATAAAGAAGGTGAAAGAAGCATTGATGTTTTTGAAATATGGTGTTGGTAGAGAATATTGAATCTATCATAGACTCTCAGTAAAACAAATATGTCTTGGAAGAAGTACTTGGAGTCAGAATGGAAGAAGTACATGCAGTCGGAATGATCCTGAGAAGCAAGGCCGGTGAACCTTCATCTCAGGTGCTTTGGTCATGTGTATCAGGAAGATGTCCCTGGAGGTCATCATGCTTGGGATAATAGAGCATCATTGAAAAACGAATTCCCTAAATGAGGTGGACTGTCACCATGGTTACAACAATGGGACAAGTATAGTGATTAATGTAAGGATGGCACAGGACCGGGCTATGTTTCATTCTGTTATGTATAGGGCCGCTATAAATCTGAAGCAACTTGGCAGCCCCTAATTGCAGCAATTAGTGGGGGGTGGGGTGGGGCGGGGCGGAGAGTAAGCAGGACATCCATGTACTATTTTCCAAACTTTAACAAATTGTACTAGAAATCCTAAAATAGAGATTTGATTGCACCAATTAAACTTACCAATGTAAGCAATATGATATTTAGAAACACCTGATAGGCTTTTCAAGCTCTTGGAGTAAAAGCATAAAAAAACTTAGAACAAAGAAAACAGACTGAATCCGAAAATACAATAAAGTAAGAAAATTAAGACCAAAGGTATTTCTTTTTTTTTAAATCATATTATTGGGGGCCATCAATTTTGGATCACTCATTCCCTTGTCCCTGGGTTTGTTAGCACCACTTCCTTCCTCCTTTTCCTTATCTTCCCGGAACCATCAGTCCCATTGTTTTCTCCTCCAGGTTGGTTTTCCTGCCTATCTTATCTAGCTAGGCATGCAGAGATTATAATATGCACAAAAATAAGACAGAGCCAACAGCAACAAAACAACAATAACAACAAAACCAATGACAAGAAACAGAGAGACTTATAAATAGTTCAAGGTCCGTTTCTTGACCTTTTAGGAGTGTTTTCTGGTGGAGTCTGATGGGGTGCCATTGCCCTGGCATCAAAGTATTTTTGGGGGTATTCTCTCGGAACTTTATTGCTCTGCTCCCCTTGCTGTTCTGTTGCACACCCTTAGTGTTCCACCTCGATGTGGTAGGATCAGATCGGGCGCAATTCCCACCCTCTGTCTCCAGTATGGGTCAGTGAAGGACGTTATGTCTCTCGTAGTGGAGCCAGTCATGTGTTCCTTTCTGTGCACTGGCTGGTCTGAGCAGGGATATCATCCTCAATGCTTGTTGGGCCAGGATGTGCTCCACCCTTTCTTCCTTCCCTGCCGTTTGCTCCTTTTTGTTCTCATCAGACCTATCCCTCTCCCTGAGCTGTAGCTTCAGTGCTGTCCTCTGAAGTAAATTTTTCTGGTTCCCAATTTCCTACAGGTAAGTTGCATTTACATCTTACACCACTAGGTCAGACATATTTCTTTTGTCATTGTTTTAGCTAAGATAAACTCATTTGGTAAAAGAAAATTATTCTTGGCTTGGATTATAAAAGTTCATCTAAAAAGCTCATCTAAAAGGTTTGAAATGATGAACAGAGATGACTTGCCAAAAATGAATATAAAGTAATACTAGAAGCATTAGATTAGGTGTTGCTGTTGTTATTAGGTACTTATTGCCCCTGTGTGCAACAGAAGGAGACACTGCCCAGTCCTGCGGCATCCTCAAAAGTGATCCCATACCTGACCTTGTCGTTGGTAGCCATTCTGCCCATCCACCTCCTTTTGCACTGCCCTTCTATTTTACCAATCATTTTATCCTCTCCAGAGACTGGTGCATCCTTAGAACATGTCCCAAGTCTGTGAGGCAAAGCCTTGTCATCCTGCTTTTAAAGAACATTCTGGCTGTACTTCTCCCAACACAGATATTCTGTGTTCTTTTGGCAGTCAGTTAGTGGCCACTTATTAATAATGAGGAATGTAAACATCAGTTCGATTGCAGCAAGGTTTTTTTAATTTGATTTTAAGTAGACTTTGGGTCAATTTAATGCAAAACCATGATTGCAAGATAATCTAAATAAAATGAAAAAACTTGATTTACAGAAAGATTCGATTATATTTAGTCATTTATTAGGAAATAGGATTTTTAAATACATTAAGTAGTCTACTTAAGTGAGCAATGAGCGATAAAATATTTCAGGAATAATAGAGGTATAGGTATAAAAAATAAATTAGAAAGAAGCAAAATAGACTTGTTAAATCCAAGTGTTAGTTCTTTGAAGAACAAAACTATTTGTTGAAGTGGCAAAAAGCAGCTATAGACAGATTGAACACTTGGATGGTAGAATAACTGTTACAGAATAAAGTAAAACATTTGTAGAAAAGGATTGTGGTCATCTATAAAATTATTTTTTAACCTAGATAATAAGACAAATCAACCAGAATCTTAAAGGTCTAGATATGCTAATCATGAGAGAAATTAAGAAAGTTAAAGAATACCCTGAGAGTTTCACAGGTGAACTATTAAATCTTTTTTTTAACCGTTTTATTGGAGGCTCATACAACACTTATTATAATCCATACATGCGCTCATTGTATCAAGCGTGTTTGTTGCTATCATCATTCTCAAAACCTTTTTTCTCTACTTTATCCCTTGGAATCAGCTCCTCATTTACCACCACCCCTTTTTCTCTCTCCTCCCCAGGAACCCTTGATAATTTATAAATTATTATTTTATCATGTCTTACACTGTTTGGCATCTCACTTCACCCACTTCTCTGTTGTCTGTACCCCACCTTCCCTGCACCCTTCTGGCATCACCACTCTCACCATTGGTCCTGAAGGGTTCATCTGTCCTGGATTCCGTGTGTTTCCAGTTCTTATCTGTACTAGTGTACATCCTCTGTTCTAGCCAGATTTGTAAAGTAATATTGAGATTATGATAGTGGGGGAGAGGAAGCATTAAAGAACTAGTGGAAAGATGTACGTTTCATCATTGCTACACTACACCCTTAGTGGCTCATTTCCTCCACGACTCCCTTCTGTAAGGGTATATCCGGTTGCCTACAGATAGATTTTGGGTCCCCACTCCCCCTCATTCACAATGATACAAGTTTTTGTTCTTTGATGCCTAATACCTGATCCCATCAACATGCCGTGATCCCACAGGCTGATGTGCTTCTTCCAAGTGGACTTTATTGCTTTTCAGCTAGTTGGCCTCTTGTTTATCTTCAAGCCTAAAAACCTCAGGCATTGTGTCTTTTGATAGCCGGTGACCATCAGCTTTCTTCACCACGTTTGCTTATGCACCCGCTTTGTCTTCTGCAATCATGTCAGGAAAGTGAGCATCATGGAATGCCAGTTTTATAAAACAGAGTGTTCTGGCACTCAGGGAGTACTTGCGTGAAGGCCCAATGTCCATCTGCTACCTTAATACTAAACCTATAAATATATGCACATAGATCTATTTCCCCAGTGTCATATATAAATATATTTACATATGTACATTCCTGTATTTAGGCCTGAATAAATGCCCTTTTCCTCCTAGTTCTTTCCTCTATTTCCTTTTACTTTCATTTTTTCCCATTATCGTGCTCAGCCTGTATTTGGATTTCAATAATTCCTCTCGGTTACAATGCCATTGCCATTGCCACAAACCCTCTTGCCATCTCTTACACCCTCCTTGTCACCAATTTTGGATCACTTGTTGTCCGGTGCTAGCTTTATGACCCTGAACCAGGTATCAGTCAAACCAGTGGAAGATGACATCGTCACCCTGCCCCCCAAAAAGCTCATGAAGTGAAATCGAAGAGCATGGTGATTGATATCATCTGTTTTTTGTTCTTGTTGTTGTTGTTGTTTGTGAGGGGGGGGATAGACATTTGGAGTTTGTTTCACTGGGCCAGACTGTTATCAAAGCTTTCTATTTAGAGGTTCTGAGAAGATTACATAACAGTGTACAACAAAATAAGTCCTGATTTGTGAACATGGGGGGTTGGTTTTGCCTCCACGACAATGCAACTGCTCATGCAGCCAATCTCAGTGTACCAGTTTTGGGCAAAAAAAAAAAAAACCCAACAACAAAACAGCATGCCTCTCTTGCCTAATGCACCTTACTCACCTCACCTCACCTCGCTTTGTGCAACTTCTCCTTGTGTCTGGGAATTAAGAGGACACGAAAGGACAGAGATTTGATGATGTAGAAGAGGTGAATTAAAAACCATGGGGAGGTTCTGTCAGCCATCCAAATAGGTGAGTGTGAAAATTGTTGCCTAGAATGGAGCTTGGGTGATCCCTGGTGGCGTGGTTGTGCGCGGGAATGCGGCCCACTGGGATAGAGGTTCAAATCCAGCAGTAACTCCACAGGAGCAAAGACTGCCTCCTACTCCCACCACCTGAGGGCAGTGATGCCCCCCAAAACAACAACAACAACAACAACAACAACAACAACAAAAGAATGAGTTTTACATCTGACAAGTGTATTGAGTGTGATGGAGAGTGCTTTAAAGGTGATAAAGATTATTTCTTGGATTTTTGGTGGTACCTCCTAACAAATTTCAGCTTTAGCGTGACTGGAGTGCAAGCTGCGGGCGGGGCACTTAGCTGGGGGTGGGTTACAAAGCAGGGAGAGGCGCACAAAGGAAACTTTGTACTAATATTTGAGCACGTGTATGGGCGTGGCTTGCGTCATACTTTTGCGCCTGCGCGAGTTTTCTAGACGTACTTCGTGAATATCCGGAAGTTGCATCACCAACTGCGTTTCCTGGAGGGGAGCGGGTCGGATTGCGTCGGTTTCGTGCTTTTTGCGGCTTTTCCCTTCCTCTCCTCCACCCTTCCCCCCTCGTCCCCCATTTTACGGCGAAGACAAACCTCTGGATGATTCCTCAACCCTGGTTTCAGAGGATTCTCTGGTTTTCCTTACGGACCCCAACCAGGACCTGCCGGCATACATTGTAGAAAAACCACAGGGTCAGGTGACTCTTGCTCCCGTGTAGATCATTCAGTGCGCAGATATGGATAGCATGTGGGTCCACGGGGGCTACAGCCAGTCTCCTCTCATTGCACTGGAGCCTCTTTTTCCTAATAACCTGATGCAGGGAGGTCAAGATGAGGACTTTGTTATGGTGCAGCCGCGAGAAGAGGTGGTGGGCGACTTGGATGCCAGTGGCAACGTGGCGGATCAGGTTTTCGTGCCAGCCCATGTTAGTCGAGGAAAATGCTTCCAGCAGGTGCAGGCCCCCATGTCAGCCTCCTTGTCGCTAAACGGCAGCCCAAGCAAACTGTACTGCCGCAGCGAGGCCGTGGCGGGACCCAGCCACTCAGAAAAGGCCGTGGCAGGACTCAGCGTCTCTGGAAAGACCACGGCAGGATCCAGCCCCTTCAGAAAAGGGTTGAAGGGACCCAGCCGCTCCAGCAAGGCCATGGCGGGACCCAGCCGCTCCAGCAAGGCCGTGGCGGGACCCAGCCGCTCCAGCAAGGCCGTGGCGGGACCCAGCCGCTCCAGCAAGGCCGTGGAGGGACCCAGCCGCTCCAGCAAGGCCGTGGCGGGACCCAGCCGCTCCAGCAAGGCCGTGGCGGGACCCATCTGCCCCAGAGCAGCCGTGGCCGGATTCAGCCGCCCCTGCGAGGCCAGGGCGGGACCCAGCCGCTCCAGCAAGGCCATGCCAGGACCCATCTGCCCCAGAGCAGCCGTGGCCGGATTCAACCGCTCCCGCGAGGCCGTGGCGGAACCCAGCCGCTCCCGCGAGGCCGTGGCGGAACCCAGCTGCTCCCGCGAGGCCGTGGCGGGACCCATTTGCCCCAGAGCGGCCGTGACCGGGCTCAGCCTCTCCAGCACGGAACCAGGTGCCCCAGAATGGGTGCAAAGACTAGTACAGTTTCAGACCCAGGAGAGTGAGTTCTCTGTCGTCATATGGACCTCTAATGAAAATAGTGGCCGGGAAGGGAGGAGTCGAGAACAGACTGAGGATGAGGAAATAGTGGCAGCGGCGGCCACGGCCCTGGCTTGGGCCTCCCAAATGACCAAGGCCAAGACGGTCACGGAGGGGACCAAGGCCAAAGAGGTGGTGAAGGCGGCACCGGCGATGGAGGCAACGGCAGTGCCAGTGGTGGCAGCAGAGGCGCCTGAGGTGGCAGCAGTGGTGGAGGCTGGGGCAACCGAAGAGCAAAGTGGGAGGTGCTCTCCTGATTTTTCGCAGTACCTGACTGGGAAGAAATTCCCCCCAGAAGGAATACCAGGCTTGGACCTCACAGATCGTAAACAATTGGCAGAATTTACCAAAATGAAGGCCAAAAAGTCGAAAGGCAAGTCTCCTGGAACAATACCATGCCCTCATGCTGGCTGCGGAAAGATGTTCCAGAATAATACGGGCTTGAGAAAGCATGTGCACATCCACGGCCCAAGAGCCCATGTCTGCACCGAGTGTGGCAAGAGCTTTGTTGAGAGCTCCAAACTCAAGCGACATCAATTGGTTCATACGGGCGAGAAGCCTTATCGCTGTTTCTTTAAAGGCTGTGACAAGCGTTTCTCTCTAGATTTCAATTTGCGCACTCATTTGCGAATTCATACTGGAGAACGTCCCTTCTCGTGCCCTTTTGAAGGTTGTTCTGTGATGTGCACGCAGTCAAATAATCTGAAGTCGCACATCCTAACCCATGCCAAGAACAAAAACACCAAGTGAGGAGAACGCCCTGCTCAAACCAGGCAGCCATCTGCCAGAATTGTCATGGGAATTAACAGCCTCCCTTGGTTTATTATTGCTAGAAAAAAAAAACATTAACAAAACGAGTTCCCATCTCAATGCTTGTTTTGATACGGTAATTTTTTAATATTTTAAAAAGTTTTATAGCAATATGTTATAATCTGGTATAGCAGTACTATAAGATAGCATTAGTAGGATTTAATTTGTTTATCTTGCTCTATCTTGTTCTATGATGCAATTTTAAAAGTACAGTGTTTTTGTAGCATTTAGTCCAACAGGAAATAATTCTTTGGAACTGTGCTGAAAAATGTTGGGTTCTTTTTACTTTAGTGTAAATGTTCTATTAACTGTTTTGAAATATATTTTCAACATGTTCGTATTTGTAACTTTAAGGGGATAATTCTGGTTGTTTTCTGCAGCTTGACAACTTTGCATGTAGCTGGTGTCCTTTAAGAGAAAGGAACGGTTTGGAACTTAAAGCAAGTAGCTTTCTGAACTAGCTTTCTTGTTTAAAAGAAGTCACACAGATGTTTGCTGTCTTAGTATTAACATTAATCTTTAATGTTAAAACATTTTACATACCTGTCATTTTAGCTGTATTGTATTATATAGTATTGACTATTAAATATGACTTTGTAGGAAGGTTGAATTATATAGCATTAAGTCTCAGATACGGCATTGTAAGAAGGTTGGATTATATACTATTGACAATTAGATATGACTATAAAAAGGTTGAATTATATAGTATTGACTATTAGATATACTTTGTAAGAAGGTTGAGTTATATAGTATTGACTATAAGATAGGACTTTGTAAGTTTGAATTATATAGTATTGACTATTAGATATACTTTGTAAGAAGGTTGAGTTATATAGTATTGACTATTAGATAGGACTTTGTAAGTTTGAATTATATAGTATTGACTACTAGATATGACTTTGTAAGAAGGTTAATTTTGCAGCTTTATATTTTTCCAAAATGGAAAGAAATTTCTTGTGTTATTTCTTTGTTTGATTCTAGAAAGTGATGGTCAGTTATAAGATATATTGACACCGACTTTACAACACTTGATATGTTTAACTTGTGTAATAGAAAAAGCAACAATAAAAGGCCTTGTTAAGAGTAAAATAACTTGCCTATTTAAATATCGTAGCTGACTACTAAATAGAAAAGTGGGGGTGGGGTGAAGAGGATGCCACTGGCTTCAAGTTACCAGGGGACTTCAGAAAGTTTGTGGGAAAATAGAATTCAAGGGGGAGGGAATAATAAAAGTTGTCCATGACTTTTTAGAAGCTTTCTTCAATTTGAGCATTTAAAATTGGTAAGTAAAGGACAAGTCAGCCACACACATTTTAAAAAGTAAAAACGTAATCAGACTATGGGGCAGGGAAGTTGACAACAGAAAGACATAGTATAGTTTTTAAATGAACTGGGAAACTAAGCAAGCACTCAAATATAAGCACATTATGTTTTTATTTTTCATCAAGCAGATTGTCAAATTATGGCAATACATTGCAGTGCTGGGCAGAGGATAGAGACGGGGATACAAAACTGGATACTGATTAAAAGAACATGAATTAATACAGGCTCAGTTTTTTAAAAAATAATTTTATTGGGAGCTCTTATAGCTATTATAACATTCTATACATCATCTGTATCAATCACATTTGCACACATGTTGCCACATTCATTTCCAAACATTTTCCATTTGAGCCCTTGGTATAAGCTCCTCCTTTCCCCTCCCCCCTTTTGTAATGAATCATTTTTCATACTCATACACCTCCCCTCACGATCCATACATACATCAATTGTATGCAGGTCTCATTTACACATTTGTTGCCATCATCCCAAAACATCCCCCCTCTATCCAGACCCCCAGTTCCAGCTCCCCATATTTCTTGCCCCCCTCCCCCCTATGAACCTTAATAATTTACAAATTATTATTGCTTTTTCATATCTTACACTGTCCAATGTGTCCCTTCACTCACTTCCCTGTTGGCCATGCCCCAGAGAGGAGATCATATGTAGATCCCTGAAATTGGTTCCCCCCTTCTACTCCACCATCCCTCCACCCCCCCAGTATGACCACTCCCATCGCTAGTCCTGAGGGAACATCTAAATTTCCCATGTTTTCAACACCAGTGTACATCCTCTGCTCCAGCTGGATTTTTCTGGTAGAACCAGGAGCATGATGGTGGGAGAAAGCATTTGAGAACCAGAGGAAGGATGCATATTTCGTTGTTATTACTCTGTACTTTAACTGGCTCATCTCCTCCCTGCAACCCCTCTGAAGAGGATGACAGACTCAGTTTTTTGAGGCAACCTTTCCATTTCTGGACATTTTTCCACACCTTCAAAGACAGGTTTTATGTAGCGTGAGGACAACCAGCGCGAGTAATGGCAGCATTGTTATGGCAGAGATAAAAAGAAGTTAGCATTCGTTGGGAACTTAACAAATAATGTAAATTGATAAAATGCATTATTCCATAGCAGATCTAAGAAAAGGAACAGCGATGAATTGTTAATTATGGAAACTCCAAAAATTTCAGTGCCACCAAGTCAGTTCCTACTCAGAACCATCCTATTGGACAGGACAGAGCTGCCCTTATGGGTTTAGAAGACTATAACTGCTTATGGGAATAGAAAGTCTCTTCTTTCTCCCAAAATTATGGAAAGATATTTTAAAATATATCAGCAAAACAATAGTGTCTACTAAACAACTTTATGCCAATAGTGGTTCTAAAAGATGATAAAAAATTAAAATTTTAGGGCTGAGCCCTGCTGGCGTAGTGGTTGTGTGCAGGACTGCGGCCCACTGGTTTGGCGGTTCAAATCCAGTGGCAGTTCTCCAGGAGCAAGGCTGGGCCTCCTACTCCCACCAAAGGGCAGTGATGCCCAAAAAACAAACAAAAGAAAGATAAAAGATGATCAAGTGCACATATTGGAAAAAATGTATCTGGTGTGTCCTAGACCAGATTTGGTCTAGATTAGCAGGCAGCAAACTTTTGAGGTAAAGATCCAATCCTGTCCCTCACAACAATTCAAAATCATTCGAGAGCCATAAATATATTTTTATAAATAAATGCAATCACCATCATCTGAATGATAACCTTTACAATGTTTCCATTTTAGAGTCACACATACGTACCAAAAGAATTGACTCTTGGTCTAGATGTTTCTGGAATTTAAGATTCCAGCATACTTTAAAAGGAAAACCAACAGAGGAACACTTCACAGTAGTAATATGGTACATAAAACATGTATTTGCTGAGTTCCTGCTGTAATAAAAATAAGAGTGGCTTAAACTCAAATTCATCAAACATTTGGAGGAGGAAGAAATGGGGAGCTGGTATCAAGTCCCCAAATAGTAAGAGAATACTTTCAAAATGACAGCAGCCCATGTGCAAATGTGCTGGACTCACTGGATGAATGTGTGGATTGTGGTAAGAGAAGTAAGAGCCCCTGATCAAAGTAAGGGGGGGGACCCCATTCTGAATGCTAAATTCAGTGCTATTGTAATAATTAAAGTGGTTCTGAGAACCGGGCCTTTTTCTGTCTCTTATGAGCTCTGCAAGCCCCAACTTGCAACTCCAGCTTCCTTCGTCCTAGCTACATTCCAACCAGCAGAAAAGGAACAGCCCCATCCCTCACCAAACCAAACCCAAATTCACTGCCACTCCTAGCAATACTAGAGTACAGGATATCTGTAAGTCGCCGCTACTGTGACACTTTGTGTGAGTAGAAAGCCCCATCTTTCTCCCACACTTGTCCCATCTTGGCCAAAATGCAGTCATGAAACACCTAGGGAAATATCTAGGTTGAAATTCATTGGTCCTCAACAAGTAGTGATGTCATCCTCCTGGGAACGACTGGAATGGGATTGGGGGTGGGGTGGCTCTTTTCATGACAGTTGATGGGAGCCAGGAATGCTACACCCCTGCAATAGAAGGGCCTCATACTGTTCAGAGTGCTACTACTGTGCCCTCCCCACCTCCCACCCCACCCGGCCAAATACTACCTGTCATCGAGTGAATGCTGATTCTTAGTGACAGAGTCACACTGCCCCTTTGTTTTTCTAAGGTTATATATCACACTGGGAAACAAAGCCATGTAACCATGACCCGCACATTGGTCATGCCGCCAACAGAAGCCATGAGAGAGAGACAAGATGGTTTCCTCCTTGGAACCCCCAGAAAGACCAGCCTTGATTTTAGACCCCTGTGGGAGACTAGAACTGTGAGAGACTAAATTTCTGTTGTCATAAACTACCCGATTTGTGAAGGTGTGTTACAGCAGCCCATGAAAACGAATAGCGCTTCCTCGTCTTTATTGTAGCCCTGAATCTCCATTTCCCTCAAACTCCTGAAAGCATTCGTCAACCCTGGATCCTGAAGTGTCCAATTGTTGACTCTCATCCCAGGTGCACTGCCGAAGATCGAAACAAGAGTTAAAACCAGGCCTCAATTTTGTTCCTGTATACCAGTGCTAGTTCTTGTTTTTCTCATGTTTGAAAAGAACTTGTCACAAAAGACTCCAAGTCCATTTGTCTTCTTCCTTTTTTTGTGAGAGGATAGGTAAAGAAGCACGCTATCTATATTTACACAATCCATCTCAACAAATGAAACCGATAATAAACCCTCCATAAATGTGATTTTTTTTTTTACCCACATCCTACATCCCACCCTCCTCCATACCCTGTCCTGCTCTCCCAGTTCCTGGCCTGTCTCTGGCCCCCTAGTTATCTTCAAAGACTTGTCATTTGGTATATAAACCATATTTCTTTGTCATGCAATATTTATCTCGTGTCAGATTGACTGAGCTTGCAAAGCATAGTATTCTCTATTTTTCCCCTCGCCTTACAGTATTTAAAGAGCACTATTTCTTCTTCAGCTGCTCTTTTATTTAAGGAGTGGAAGCAAGAGAAGGTATGCCAGCAATGCTACTTTAACAGTGTAAAACCCATGAAAAAAATAGATGCTTTTTTGAAAACGTTAAAGTTAAGCTGTGGGCTGAGCCGCGGTGGTGTAATGGTTGAGTGCGGGACTGCGGCCCACGGGCTTGGTGGTTCAAATCCAGCGGCGGCTCTCTAGGAGCAAGGCTGGGTAGCTCCCACGACCACCAGAGGGCAGTGATGCCCCCCCCCCCCAAAGAAAACCCAACCAAACAAAAAAAGCTTCCTGCTTCCCGCGCTCTGTCCGCCCCACTTCCCACCACTCGGAGCCCTGCCCCGTGTGCACTGCTCCGCCCCCAACTGCAGCGCGCCTTCCCAGCCCGCCTTCTGTCTTCCGTGCGCACCCCCACCGCCCAGGGGGACCCTGTGAACCTGGCCTCGCTGCAGGGGTCGCGGCTGCTGGTGGGGAATATGGCATCATGTGAAACACCCCGGTCCGGGACTATACCCAGAGAAGCAATCTGCAGTGGTGCCCGGTTTCCCGTGCAACCCGTTGGGAGATCAGGCCCCAAACGCAGAGATTCTCAATTCCCTCTAGCTGGTCTGACCCGGCGGCGGTTCGAGCCCCACTTCTCCCTGTTGGAGAAGCGCGAGGTGAATGGCCCCAATGCACGTCCGCTCTTCGCCTTCCTCCAGGAAGCTCCGCGGACACCCAGTAATGATGCCACCGCGCTCCTGACCCACCCCAAGCTTATCTACCGCCTGGTGGGTAGCCGGTGTGTCTCAGCAATATCACTTGGAACTTCAAGAAGTTCCTGGTGGGCCGAGATGGTGGGCCTGGGAGCAGGTACTGCCACTGCCTTTTCACACGTGGGGTCTGACAGCCAAGCCTTGCTTTCTAAGGGGCCCAGCCTGGCACACTGCCCTCCCACAGGCTGCCTGGCAGCCACTATGGCACTATGCCTTCCATGAGGACTTCATCAATGAGGGTGTGCTAAACTAAAGTGACCAGGCGCCCCGTTTTCGGCGGGACAGTCCCGGTTCCAAACCATTTTCCCGCGTCCCACGGCGTTTTAAAAAAGTCCCAATTGGCTGAGCCCCGGTGGCGGAGTGCTTGTGCACGGGACTGCAGCCCACTGGGATGGAGGTTCAAATCCAGCAGCGGCTCCACAGGAGCAAGGCTGGGTCTTCCAGTCCCACGACCAGAGGGCAGTGATGCCTCCAAACCAAAAAAAGTCCCGATTTTTGGAAAGGATGCACATCAAGTTAGGAGATGGCGGAGAACAGGAAGGGATTATATCCCCTCTACGCCGTCCCCTCCCCCCATCTTCAATGGTGTCCCGCAACCAATGTTAAAATCTGGTCACTTGCTTCTAAACCCAAGCAGAGGAACACCTGATGTTACTAGGAAATCCCCGCCGATGGGCACTAGTCCTGTCCGTGCCAGCCTCCCCTCCCAGACCAAGTTCCGTGTGTAAGGGGAATAGAATAATGTTTTAGCTAGATGATGGGGGTACCCCCCCAAAAAAAACCACAGAAAACGGCTCCACTGGCAGAGCTTTCGAAGTACGTGTTGGTTTTTTTCCGCTGGGCAGAGCGTTTCAAAGTACGCGGCTTTTTCTGCACTCGGCGAGCTTGCAGCTACTCGCTCTGAATGAGTGCCGGAGCCTGGGAAGGTTCTCTCTGGTCATGGTGAGTTTTTTTTTTTTTATAAAAAAACGGTTTTACTTGAACCGCGTTTGTGTGTGTGTGATGGCTGTTTTAAGAGAAGAGTTCGCGGCTGTGAATTTTTGTTTTCTGTCCGGGAAAACCACAGAAACTGGTTGTGATGTTGAACCCAGTTTACAAGGACAGCGCTATAGGAAAAACTTGATGTGTAGGAGTGTGGGTTTTTTTTTCCGTTTCGAAACGGTGAGATGTCGATTGATGAGAAACCTCATGCTCGATGTCTGTCAACTTCCCAAAAGGACAAAAATATCATTCGTTTCACCAAAGCTTTCTGTTCAAAGGTTCTGAAAAGATTGCATAATAGTGCAACCAAAAAAGACCCGATTTGGGGTGGGGGGACTGGTTTTGCCCCACAAGAGTGCACCTGCTCACGCAGCCATCTCGGTGCTCCAATTTGGGGCCAAAAAATGAGCATGCCTCTCTTGTCCCACACACCTGCCTCACCTGACCTCACTCCATGTGACTTTTTGTTCTGGAAAATGCAGAGGGACATGAAAGGACAGCCATTTGACAACATAGAAAGTAAGAAAAAAAAAAGAGGGAGGTACCGTCAGCCATCCAAACAGATGAGTTTGAAAAATGTTTCCAAGAATGAAATCACAGCTTTGGCAAATGTGTAATGGAGTGTACTGTGAAGGCGATACGGTTTTGTGTATGTGAGTGTGTGTGTGTGTGTGTGTGTGTGTGTGTGTAAAATTCTGCTTTGGAGAGGATACTCCCTTATATACCAAATTCTCCTTGTGCTTTTCAGTGAACTAAAGACAGCAAAGGTAGTGGTTTTTATTTTTCTTGTTTTTCTCATTTCTTTTTAGTATTTTTCTTTATGAATGCAGTTCCCTTCTATGTGCGTGTGTGCATATGTGTGTGGATTTCTAGGAATGACACTGTTCCCTTATTGTTTGTTGCTTTAGCTTTAGAGTCATAATGTAAAGCACATATTCTACATATTCACTTACCAGTACTGCTCACCCTATAATTTAATTCAGAAAATTAAGACTATATGTTTTTAAAAGTGCTACTTGACTTTCTATTTCCCAATTCAACAAGAATGTTCTTCAGTCCATCTTAGCTTTTTTTAGTGTTTGATTGTGAGTTGAGTGAAGGCTTACACAGGAAATCAATTGTCAATCCAAAATTTCATGCATATTTTGTTACATATCACTGAGTGCAATATTTGTCATATAGCATCACATCCCACTTTCTCCCTTTTTCCTGTTTCCATTTCATCTTCATTCCTAACCCTTCCTGCCTTCTGAACTTCGTATTTGGGCAAATGGCTAATCTCTGCTGCTTACTTCTTCTGACGAGTGCGTACTTCACTAGTGTTGTGGTTCACCTCATAGACTTAAGTATTATTTGCCTCAAACCTGAGTCTTAGGGTTCTGTGCAGTTTCAGGTCTGAAGGGTGACTAAAGACTAGTCACACAGGCGTCCCACCTGTCTCTGTCTGACCAGGAAATCTGGTCTTTTTTATGATTTTGAATTCATTTTCCTTTTCTCCCCCCACTCTCTCCAGGATCATATTAGAATTAGATTGTATTCTAATACGATCCCTTTCAGAGAAATTGGTAGTGGTAACCGGGTGCCATTTAAATCTTCTGATCTATTCGACCATGGGACTTATTTCTTTCTATATGTCTTCAATTTTCTGTACTCCACGCAGGGAGAGACTGAGTTGCCCCTTAAATGCCTGTTCAAAAGCTGTTAAGATCCCATTCACCAAAGTAGAGTGTAAAATATATACTACTAGTTGACCCTGGTGTATCCCCTGATGCTATCTATGGCCCTGAGCCCCCTGGCCTAAGGAGTCATGCCCTCAAGGTGTTTGGTTTGGCCTAAGGTATTTTCATAGCTTCACTCCCTGTATGCTCGGTTGTATTCATGGATATATTTGCAGCAAAGAGCAATGTATGTAAACATAAAATTGTGTCAGACTTGTGTGTACTGTATTTTTTGGACCATAAGCAGCACTTTTTCCCCCAAAGTATGTGTGGGGGGGAATGAGGGTGCATCTTATGGTCTGAAGGTGTGGTACCCCAGAACATTGTAGTATACTGTTACTATTTGGTTCAGAATATTTTTTCTCATTTTCCTGCTCTAAAAACTGGGTGTGCCTTATGGTCAGGTGTGTATTATGTTCCAAAAAATACGGTGTGTGTGTGTGTGTGTGTGTGTGTATTTATGAATGTAGTCGCACTTTCATTCCTACACATGTTCTACTTTTAAGTATGTGCTTCCCCGTATAGGATTGTGAACACAATGTATTTAGCTCTCTTGATTTAGACTCATGTGACTCCTCTCAGTGTCTTCCTCTATGAGCTGACTTTCCTCTTATATACTTCCTTACCTTTGCTCCTACATTCTTATATCTGCCCTCTACTTTTAGTGACTTCCTTTCCCTTCCTCTCCTGCCCATGGTAGATTTATTTTCTTATAATGTGAAAATCTCTCTCTTGGCTTTTTACAGTAGTGATCTCATACAGTATTTGCCCTTTTGTGATCGATTCATTTCACACAGCATTACGCTATCCGGGCTTATCCACACCGTCATCCTGATGACACTGTGCATGCACCATACTTTGTTTATCCATTTTTCCATGGATGGGCATTTAAGCTGTTGCCACAGTTTTGCTCTTATGAATAGAGCTGCGGTGAACACCAGTGTACACACATTTATGCACGTCACAGAGCTTATTTCTTTAGGATACATTCCAAATACGGATTTATTTTGTCCTGTATTTCTCTTTCCAACTCTTTGTAGACACCGAGTACCATTTTCCATAGTGGTTCCACTAGTTTCCAATTCTGCCAGTTGTTCAGGAGTGTTCCGGTGTCTCTATATCCTTGCCAGCTCTTCTTTTTTTTTACCCTGGCCAGCTTTTTTATTTTGGTTTTTTGTTAACTCTGCTATAAATGCTGGAATGAAGTGATCTCACTGTCTGCATTTGCTCCTGTCTAAAGGAGTTCTGGTAGTGTAATGGTGATGATCCGGGTTGTGATCCGCATGCTTGGCAGTTTCTCAACCAGCAGCAGCAGATCCGGGGAAGAAAGACTGGACTTTCTACTCCCTTAAACAGAGACTCAGAAACCCACGGGGGGGGGGGGGGAGGTGCTGCCGAGACGAGTCCGCATCACCTGGAAGGCACTGAGTCTGTTGGCAATGGAAAATAACTATCAGCATTTCTTCATGTGCTTGTTACCACCTGTGACAGTGGGATTGTATGTCAAATTGACCTGGTGTGGATGTCTCTGAGTAGAGTCACAGCCTGCTGATGTTTCCTTGGGGATGTGGCCTTTTCTATAAGAGAGATCCTGAGGAATCCTCTTCTCTCTCGGGTCCTTGACTTTCCCACTTCTGGCGACTGTGTGACTGCCTCTAGGGTGGCTCCATGTAGTGCACTGGCGAGGAAAGGTATGGGCCCCCTGACATGCCACCACCGACCTTAGGTCCATGTGACCCTGTACTCACTGGCTTGTGATTTCCCAGCATCCTACTTCACCTTTCTGTGTCATTGGCCTTAGGCTTTGTGATTCTAAAGAGGACTTCCAGCTAGCCACCACTGGCGTGAATGGGGGCTAGGCTGGGATACCTTCATCATATAAAGCTTGTTTTTATTCATAGAGGAGTGTTCCTTGTTTTGTTTCTCTAAACAGTCCAGCCACCTTGTTTTGTTTTATTTCTCTGAACACCACCTGAATGTCTTCTGGGGTGAGGTAACTGTTTATGCCCTCTGCCCATTTTTAATTGGATTGTTTGTCTTTTTGTTGTTGAGATGTTGAGCTTCTTTATAAATGTCGCTATGGGTTTTTGAGATTTCGAGATTATAATTTTTTTTTTTGTTTTGGGGGCATCACTGCCCTCTGGTGGTGGGAGTGGGAGGCCCAGCCTGGCTGCTGGATTTGAACCTCCAACCCAGTGGGCCACAGTCCCACGCACAACCACTACGCCACCAGGGCTCAGCCCTCGAGATTATAATTTTAATTAGAGATTGGATATCTCTAATTTTAGAGATTATTTCCTTTGCCAAGAATTGATTCCAGTTTTTGAGTTGTCATTTTACTCTTTCAA
The DNA here is from genome assembly GCA_004026705.1 of Nesogale talazaci. Taxonomy (NCBI): domain Eukaryota; kingdom Metazoa; phylum Chordata; class Mammalia; order Afrosoricida; family Tenrecidae; genus Nesogale; species Nesogale talazaci. The sequence continues at coordinate 54,559 of PVJH01005542.1, forward strand.
TGAAATCTTTTGATGCACAAAAACCAAACTCAAAAGTGTCTGAACTTTAGAAATCCCAGTCACCTATTTTGTTCTCTGCTGTTTTGTGCATTTTTAGTTGTGTTTGATAGTGTAATTAAGCTAATCTCTAAAGGGCTTCAAAAAGTTCATTAAAAAGTAGACTGGCTACCTTACAAATCCAACTAGACCAGAGGATGTACACTGGTACAGAAAGGAACAAGAAAAATGGGGAATCCAGCACAGATGATCCCTTCAGGACCAGTGGTGAGAGGGGCCATACTGAGAGGGTGCAGTAGAAAGGGGATACTGATAAAAAGAATCTACATATAGCCTCCTCTTTGGGGTACGGACAACAGGAAAGTGGGTGAAGGGAGATATCAGTGTACGATATGACATAATAATAATTTATAAATCATCAAGGGTTCATGAGGGAGGGGGAAGTGGAGAGGGAGAGGAACTATAAGGAGCTGATACCAAGGACTTAAGTAAAAAGAAAATGTGCTGAGAATGATGATGACAACAAACATGCTTTGCATACAAAGGATGGATGGACTGTGATAAGAGTTGTATGAGCTCACAATAAAATGATTTTTAAAAAGTAGAATGAAGGATGATGGAATTTTCCCACAAGCATTTTTGACGCCACCTCATATCGTCAGTTTCTTTTTTTCTGAAAATGGCTGTTTAGTTTTTCCAGCACCATTTGTTAAAGAGGCTATTTTCCTATTTAGGCTCTTCCCTACTGAAGAGTTTCGGTCCTGTGACAAACCTTAGTAGCTGTCCACAGGTAGATGGATTTACTTCTGGGATCTTAATTCTGTTCCATTGGTCTATGTGTTTTTCTTTGGACTGCTACCAGGCTGTTTTGACTTTTGCGACTGTGCAATAGTGTTTGAGATCAAGAAGTGTGAGGTCTCCTGCTTTGCTTTGCTTTTCAGAGAATGATTATGGAATCTGGATCAGATTTGTTTTATATAGGTAGATTGGAGTGGGAAATAGACACATATTCATGATGTTAAGTCCTCTTATCTGTGTACATGGTAGAGTCATTCATTTATACAGGTCTCAAGGTTTTGTTTAGTAATGTTTCGTAGTGTTCTTTGTTGGTTTTCGGGTTTGATTTATTCCAAAGCATTTCATCTTTTTGGTGGCTATCATAGATGGTATTATTTTCCTTAGTTCCCTTTCAGCGTTCTCTTTGTTAGCAGAAAAGAATCCGAATGGGTTTTGTGTGTACATTGTCGCTCTGTTGAGTCATTCAAATTAATTCCAGTAATTTTCTTGTTGAGTCTTTGTGAGCTGTTCTATGTGTAGTGTTCTATCATGTACAAGTAAAGATAATCTTGCCTATTGCTAATTTGGATGCCTTTAATTTCCCTTTCTGTCCTTCGAGCATTAGCTAAGACTTCAGCACAGTATTGAATAAATGGTGATACGGACATTGTTGGCTGGTTCGCATTCTCCAGGACAATGTTTCCAGTCGCTCTCTGTTGAAACTAGCCTTAGCCGTTGGTTTTGTATAAACTCACTGCGTACGAGTTGATGCCAACTAATACAGTGACCCTATAGGACAGGGTAGAACTGTCCCCTGCAAGTGTCTGAAAATGGAAGTCTCCGAGAGCTAGCTGATGGTTTCAAACTGCATTTGACTGATTGCAGCCATATGCACAAGCACTCTGCTACCATGGCTCCTTCGGGTTTATATACATGCCCTTCATTGTGTTGATTGAATGATTTTTTTTTCAGGAATGATTAGTGGATGTTATCAAATGTCTTTTCTACGTCAATTGATGTGGTCATGGGGTCCTTTCCCTTTGGGTGGCATATTACCGTATATATTCCAGTATAACCTGACTTGAATATCAGATGAGGCACCTCATTTTTTTTAATCATTTTGCTGGGGGCTTGTACAACTCTTATCACAATCCATACATACATCCACTGTGTCAAGTACATTTGTACATTTTTGCCAGCATCATTCTCAAAATACTTGCTTTCTATTTGAACCCTTGGTATCAGCTTCTCATTTTTCCCTCCCGCCACGTTCCCTGCTCCTTCAGGAGCCCTTGGAAATTTATAAATTATTTTTATTTTGCCCTTTCTTACACTGTCCAATGCCTCCCTTCACCCACTTCCCTGTTGTTCATCTAGCAGGGAGGAGGTTGTACGTAAATCCTTGTAATCGCTTCCCCCTTTCTACTCTGCCCTTCCAGTGTGGCACTCTCCCCACTGGTTCTGGAGGGATCATCTTTCCTGGATTCCTCATTTTTCCAGTTTCTACCTGGACCAGTGTGCATCCTTTGTTTAGCCAAATTTCGAAGGTAGAATGGGGATCACGATAGTGGGGGAGGAAGCATTGAAGACATAGAGGAAAGTTGCATGTTTCCTCGTTGCTACCCTGCATGCTGACTGCCTCATTTCCTCCCTGTGGCCCTTCTGTAAGGGGATGTCCAGTAGGGGGACCTAATTTTACTCCCAAAACTGCATTAAAAGTGTGCAAAAAACTCCGCATATACATAAGCATATACGGTAAGTTGATTGTTTTTCTAATGTTGAACTGTATATACATGCTTAGTATGAGTCCCACTTGGTCATGATGTAATAGTTTTTTTCTTCCTACCAAAAATTTGTTTGATAGTATCTTAACACATTGTGGATGGATCCTGAGTTTATCCTGTCTTTAATATGCTAACTTGCAGATGGGTTGTGGATCTCCACTACTTCCCCACCCCTTCACATTGATTTGGTTGCTTGATTTTTATCTTCTTGATTTTAAAATATCCGGCCTTAATGTTTAATATGTCATACCATGTTTGACTAACATACTTTGCAAAACTAAAAAGAGTGTAATGTTGGGGAAGGAGTCATGGATTTATCAGATTTCCTGAAAGTTTGTCACGTCCATTGGCAGTCACACCACTCTCCTCTGAAGAGCTCCTTGTGTCAGCATCCTTTCCTTGGCCCTCCATCCTTCCCCCTTTGTGTTAAGCTGGATTCTAGAGTCATAGAAGCAGACCCGCCCAGTCTGAGTTCTGTGGGTCAGATGTTAAGCTGGAAGCTTCATATAAATTTGGAGGGTGATCAGCCCAAGATGGACAGGAATATCACAGGCTGATATCAGGCTGCAGTGGTGTATGAATCCAGGGTCAGCAGGTCATACTTGGGACTGGAAAGAAGGATGAATCCAAGATCATTAGGTCAGGTGGCAAGATGCTAATGGCTCCCGGGGCCAGCAGATCTTATGGCAGGCTATTGAGGCAGATGCAGGATTCAGACCCAGCCGCAAGCAAGAAAGCTTCCCTACAGTTTTCACTTATAAAGGAAGTAGGCCACACCCCCTGAGGAGGAGATTATTGTTATTTTTGAAATGTTGTTGGGTTCTACTGGCTAGGCTTTCATTGAGCACTTTTCTGTCCTTTTAATGTGGTATTAATATGCTGGCTTTTAGATTTCGGTACTGAAATGAGGGGGTGGGGGTTCTCACTAAGCTTCAGCTGCACTCATACGTACTTATCTGCCTCACATTTGCTTAGGGTCACTTTACAAATGTAGCAGAATGCCCCGTTATGAAGTTCAACTACCTATATAGTTCCTCCCCAGACTGAGCTTAGTCTTTTTTTCTGTCTCTTCAGGTATTTGGCATAATTTTGTCCTGGCACTCGTGGGTATTTTAGCCCTTGTTCTCCTTCCAGTGATTCTCTTGCCATTTTACTACACAGGAGTGGGTGTTCTTATCACTGAGGTGGCTGAGGTAAGTAAGTCAGGATTCCTGGGGACATACTTTTACCAGAATTATGATGTCAGGAGCTTTAATTCCTATTTTCGTAATTTGCAGCATGCTTTGGTTCTTGTGAAGACATTACTAGAGGAATTTTAAATCTGCCAAATAATGGTGTAAAACACATTTAAAAATGAACAAGGTCGAGGCTGAGCCCCGATGGCGTAGTGGTTGTGTGCAGGGCTGCGGCCCAGTGGGTTGGCGGTTCAAATCCAGCAGCAGCTCTCCAGGAGCAAGACTGGGCCTCCTACTCCCATCAGAGGGCAGTGAGCCCCCTGCAAACGAACAAGGTTAAAAAAAAAAGACCAAGCTCACTGCCATCAAGTTGATTCTGATTCTTAGCATTGGATAGAGTGGAATTGCCCCCTGTGGGTTTCAGATTTTTCTATGAATCAGCTGAGGAGTGGAAAGCCTCATCGCTCTAGTGCAGCGATTCTTCGCGACCCCTTTGGGGTTCAAATGACCCCTTCACAGGCGTCGCCTGAGTCATAACAATAGAAAAATAACAGTAATGAAGTAGCAACAAAGATAGTGTTCTGGTTGGAAGTTACGACAACATGAGAAACTGTATGAAAGGGTCGTGTTCTAGTTGGAAGTCACGACAACATGAGAAACTGTATGAAAGGGTCGCGGCATTAGGAGGGTGGAGAACCCCTGCTCTGGTGGGTTTGGGAACCACTGACCTTGTGCTGAGCAGCCCGACCCACCACGCCACCAAAATGCCTTGTGAAACACGTTTGCTTTTAGAAGATACCTACGAGAACTATTTTTGTTCTGAGTTACAATGATACTCATCCCAATTTCCCCTTTGAAGTTTGTGGAGGGACATGTGTCTGTTTACCTTTGCTGCGAATGTTTGCATCTCTGCGTCTCCATCCGTTGTTTGTGTGTTCCCCTAACAAGCAAGAAAGGTAAAAGCTGAGCCTGCCAGCCAGAACAGCCAATGAGAATTGATGTTGTTGTTTCCCCTCTTAATTTCACTCCCTCCCTTAGTCAGCAATTAAGATGATGGCATCAGAGGCGGCATTCTCAGCAGAGAGAGTAGAAAATTAATGAGCAATTGAATGAGCTTATGTGATTCAGGGTGCTGACAGTATTGTCCGTATATTAGACAGTGTTTATATAAGGACTTGGTCTGTAATTTTGCGTTAGCATTTTTTATGTGTGCTGGGCAAACATGTTTGCAGCAAAGGAGTTTCCCATTCAAAATGTGAGGCAGTATTTGTTCCGTGACATTCATCTCGCTCCCCAGAACGGGTCAGCACATTCTCCATTTCCACCCCGCCGGTTTTCCTGGCCCACGTTGCTGTCTCAACAAACACATGTGGCTGGTTTGGCTTCCTGTAGTTGATTGTTCTAAGGAACACAGTCCTTCCAGGTTTGTTTGCTTTAAACAGGTCAGTCTATTATTTGGCTGCCAGCTGACCTCCACAAGTGGCCTCAGTTTCAGGTTAAAAAGGTTGGTTTAGGACAATAGTCTCTAGTTCCTCCAATCTATCAGTCTTGTAAGTACGGTCTTTTTTAAGACTGTAACTTTTGTTCTACATTTCCCGGCTTTGTCCAAGACCTTCTTTTGTGTCGGTGTTCAGAGTAGCTAGGGAGCATGTAGTTCTGGTCTCAGGCTAGAAGAGTCTGTGGTTGGCATGGGCCACTAGTCCTCTGGACTAAGTTCGTCCTTGATTCCCTTCACTTGTCTTTGCTGTCTAGATGGAAAGAGACCAGTCTTTTTTTATCTAGATGGCTGCTCAAACCCTACTCACCACAGTAGAAATGCAGGCATTTAGAAGACTCTTTCCATAGACACAGATACACAGAGGAATCCATTAGCAATTTGGGAAAAACATGGTTATCCTTTGAATAGGCATGGTCAACAATTTTTCCCCAGTTACCTAACATGCAAAATCCCATGGAAAGTAAATGTACATGTTGAGTTTCTGATTTTCTAGGCTATTCTTGGATGTAAAGCTATTTTAGTTGGATGATTTTCTATATCGTTCAAAATATTTCGCGTCATTCGCTCAAGGTCCTTAATCAGTGTTTGCTCAGATTCATCATAGCTTCTTTTCATGAACTCTCTAATTTTCTTTTACCCTCTTCCCAAGGACTCACCTGCCATTGGCCCCAGAGGTCTTTTTGTGGGAGACCTTGTCACTCATCTACAGGATTGTCCCGTGACTAATGTGCAAGATTGGAACGAATGCCTAGATACCATTGCCTATGAGCCACAGATCGGTTACTGTATAAGTGCCTCCACTTTGCAGCAGTTAAGCTTCCCCGTCAGATGTGAGTATATTTTCTCCATGCATACCATGCTTTGAGCGCCAGTACCTGCTATGCACTCCTGCTGGAATTTTGTTCTCTTCTTTTCAAGACTTATCAGTCAAGGGATTGACCCAATGAATAGGCATTCCTACTGATAAACAGGATACTGATCAGAATCTTTCTCTTTTTATTTACTATTTAGCTTCTCACTGATTTTCATTTTATTAGCGATCTTTAAAGAATCTAGTCTAATTTTTTATGCTTTTCAAAAAACACTGTGTTAAGTCAATGTTCAAGCTCCATGATAACCAAGTAGCTACCATATGCACTCAAGTATAAGCCAACCTGAATATCCACCGAGGCACCTAATTTTTCTTTGTTTGTTTTTGTTTTGGGGGGCATCACTGCCCTCTGGTGGTGGGAGTAGGAGGCCCAGCCTTTGCTCCTGTGGAGCCGCTGCTGGAATTGAACCTCCATCCCAGTGGACCTCAGTTCTGTGCATAACCACTATGCCACCGGGGCTCAGTCCCGAGGTACTTAATTTTACCACAAAAACTACATTTAAACTATGCTGAAAAACTTGGCTTATACACAAGTATCTATGGTAAATTGCAGTAATTAAGTACCCGCTTTAGATAATGTTTTATTTGTATCTCTGTATAATTCTATTAATCGATTTCTACATTTATAAAAGAGAAAATGTCTATGTAAGCATATATGGTACTCTTTCATTGTGACTTGAGATAAAAGAGATGACCAAATATGGTCATACAAAGTGGTTAGTAATCCAAAAGTTATTTGTGTTCAGTTTAGAATGGAATTCAGTACACATAACTAAAAGTCTCGGAATTTACACTACTTGAAAGCAATAATGTGGCGTGGGAAAAAACTGACTTAGGAAGAGTTCTTAAACGGTTTCAATCATTCATGCCTAGCCTCTTACTTTATATCTGACCTCTCCTAGGTTAATACCATATTTTAGCCATTTTTATCTAAGATTATAATTGAGTAAGGTATTAATTAAACAATCTAGATATTTTCCCTAAGCATATTAAACAAGTAGATTTCTGGCAAATGGGAAAATTTTGGTTCATTCACTATGTATTGTATTAATCACTATACATGTTGAATAGCTATATTTTATAAAGTTATTGGAACCTCGTTTTCCCTTTGGTTAATCCTTTCTCTCTCTTTAAAAACAATTTAACCTGTTCCACTAGGAACATCACCCACATAGTTTAGGCTGGCCACTGAGTGGTTCAACAATGAATGTAGATCCTGGAAGGATACTGGTGGGGCTTGCAACCCTTTGGACCTGGACTAGGTCTCTGGGTCAGGATTGAAAGCCAAACACTTCTCCGCCGTTCATATTCAAACCTCGACTTTTAGCATCGCTTGCTGTCCATCTGCATCTCAGTGAGTTCACTACAACTGAAAGTTAAAGCCAAGAACCTTATGGTTCCTGTTGGGAACTTTTTCCCCTAAAAAATGATTTGGACCCTGCTTTGAGTAACACATCCATTGCAGAGTCTGAAGTCAGAGTTTGCATTGTTTTGGGTTGGGCTTTGTCCTAAGAGCATTGGTTTGAGTACTTACTCACTGCCATTGAATTTATACCAGCTCATTCATGGCCATATAGACGAGAGTAGAACTGCCCCTTTTAGTTTCCTAAATTTTAAATTTTTGCAGGAGTAGACAGTTTCATCTCCTCATATAATGAAAGAGAAGTTCCTTATTCCAAATAGGACCATATTTACAGTTAGAGGGGTTTTAACACATTTTTTAGGGGGAGCAGAATTTATTTCATAACAAAGTAGCCAAACATTCACAGATCACTTTAATATCAGAAATAGTATTTGTCCTTCCCCCTCCAAATTAAATGCTCATTCAGTTATATTATAAAAACAAAACTCCCCACACTCTGTAAGTCCGGGTAGACTAGAGAAACAAATTCATAAACATGCATGTGGATATAAGGGAAAGGTTTATATACAAGAGGAATGGAACATTGAGAAAGCATCCCAACCCAGTCCAGTCCAAGGTCACAAGTCTGATATTAGCCCATATCCCCTATACCAATCTATAAAGTCTCCTTCTAACTCACGAAGCACATGCAATGACTCCAGGACAGTCACAGGCCAGTGGATGTAGAGTCTTGTGTATCCAGTGGTGATAGAAGCATCCCGGCGCTGGCAGGGGTCTCCCCATAGCTCCTTGTTTCCAGGGTTCAGGGTCCATCAGCAGTACCCATTGGCGGGAGAAGCATCTCAGCACTGGTAGGGTTGTCCCTGGGGCCTCCCAAGCATCTCAGCACTGACAGGAGTCTCCACATGGCTTCTCCGGCCCCAGAGGTCTGCTTCCATCAGGGTCAGCCCCTGTGGCTTCTCCAGCTCCTCCAGTCTCCAGGAATCAGGATCGATCAGCATGCTGTCATCTCACCTCGTCAGTCTGCAAAGAACTGAGTCAAGTCTTTCTCCTACAACTGGGAAATACCTCGAAACTTCCCAGAAGTCTCAGGAGAAAGCCACACCCACACAGAGGCCTCATTGGCTGTCTTCAGATAGACAGACTAGACTCCACCCCTACACTCTTACTCAAATTGACCCCAGAGTACAAGACTGCCACACATACCCATAAGAAAGATGGGTGCGTTGCTTATTTTTGCTTTGCCTCTGATCAGTCCAGCTACCAGGTGCTTCACTTTGTGTTGGCCGAGGAAAAATCACAATCCTATGTGCCTAAGGGAAGCCCAGGAAAACCCATATAAAATGTCTTCCTCAAATAATCAAGTTAAACACACACGTGCAAAAAAAATCAATTTGGCCAACCAATAAGCAAACTGAAATTACTGGCTGAAATACAAGATCCTTGTAAAATTGTGCTGCGTGTGAAAAAAACATTTTCACAGAAGTGCTAAAGACATGCTTGGATGAGAAGAGCTTTCTGTATTGCTCGGGGCACAGCTGGGCTTTGGCTCTTGACTCTGTCTTGTTTGGCACACCTGAGCATGGTCATGGTCATGGTCATACTCATATGCATATTAAAGTGTAAGTCCAACTGCCCCTTGTCACGTGTCAATTTCTTATTTGTGTGCAGTGGTGTGGTGGTACAGGAAACCTTCACAAACAAAAAGGAGACTTCGTTGTCGTTCCCACCGCATCTATGATTTCATTTCTTTATTCTACCCCAAATGCAAGTGAAGCTGTTCACCAGGGAACTTTAGAAAGCAAAGCATAGCAAAAAAAAAAAAGGGGGGGTTCCCTTGTTTATACTGATTTCCAAACAAACTGGACTATGCAAGCGACTGTATGTCTGCTGGTGTCGTCCAAAGGGGCTGCCCTGCTTCTGTGGCTAAAGTTCCAAGATAAGCCTGCAAGGGAGAGAAGTATTGGAAAACAATCAATGAGACCCCTGCCTTCTCACACCAAACCCATTGCCATGGAGTAGGCCCTGACTCATAGTGGCCCTCTCTAAGGTATTCAAGACTGCAAGTCTTTGCAGGAGCAGACAGCGTCATCCATCTCTCCTGAGCGCCTGGTGAATTTGAACCTCCAACCTTGTGCTTAGAAGCCCAGCTTATCCCACAACACTACCCAGGCACCTTACCCATCTCTTCACTCAAAACAAACTCCCTGCTATCGAGGACATGGCAACTCATAGCAATCGTATAGGACAGGGTCGAAACGAGCCCTGTGTATTTCCAAGACTACCTGTTTACAGGAGTAGAAAACCCAGCCTTGCTCCCAAAGAGTGGCTGGCGGATTCACACCTGCGACCTTTCGGATTGCAGCCAACTTGCAACCACTACACAACCCCAGGGCTTTACCTTTCTCTTAGGCATCCCTTAGAGATTTGTGCTTGACCAATTGGCGTTCTTATTGTCAAGTCTTTTGAGGCCCTGGAGCTGCAGGTCTTTGAGTGGGTACAAATAACCTGTTGCTTTTTGATTTCAGATTAGACAGAGCCCTAGGTTCATTTTGTTTTTTAAACAATTCTCTTGGCATATAATTTATATACTGTGCAATTCAATAATTCTATCATATTAAAAGACAGTTGTATAGTCATCACTATAATCAATTTTAGGATATTTCCTCATTAGGTTTTTTTTTTGTTTGTTTGGTTGTTTAATGTAAAATCGACGTGCAACATAGAGCCATCATACTGAATTCTAAATTCTACTGTTGTTTCCACATTCCTGTGCCATGTTACTTATTTTTTTTCTTGAAAACAAAATTTTGTTTGCAATGTAATTCCATGTAAGGAATTTCTAATGGACTGTGTTTCTCTTTAGCGTACAAACGACTAGATGGTTCCATGGAATGTTGTAACAATCACAGCCTTACGGATGTCTGCTTTTCCTACAGAAATCATTTTAATAAGCGATTGGTAAGTTGTCCCTGATGCAGTGTTGCTTCTTTGATAGAATCATTATAAAAGAAGTGTAGAGAATTAAAGTGAAATCTATTAAAACTTCGCCTTTGCTCCATCTGTCACCTCCATATTTTAGATGCCATGTTTTATATGAGAATCTTTTAAGAATAACATTGATAATATTTTATTTGGCCAAAATTGATCACTTGCAGCTAAATAGTTTTTGTTAGATGTCGTCGAGTTGATTCTGGCTCAGAGCGATCGTATGCACAACAAATCTTGGATCAACCTCACAATTGTTCTGTGAGAGCCCATTACAGTAACTGCTGTGTCAATCCATTTCAACGAAGCACTTACCACCCCCAACCACCACCTCTGCTCCGTTATGGTAGAGATTTGACCATGCATGGTGTCCTCCAGGCACTGTTCTCTCCTGACATGTACAAAGTACATGGCACAAAGTCTCACCACACTTGCTTCTAAGGACTATTCTGGCTGTAATTCCTCTAAGATAGATTTATGCTTTCTTTTTTTCTCTGCCCCCCAGATGTATGCTTTCTTCTCGAAGTCCCGGGTATTCATTCTTCTTCACTAAAATAATCCAAATGCCTCAGTTTTTCTTTGGTCTTCCTTATTCTTTGTCTAGCCTTTATATGTATATGAGGCAGTTAAACACCATTGCTTGGGTCAGGCACAACTTAATCCTCAAAGGGACGTCTTGGCTTTTTTTTTTAACATCTTTGCTTTTTTACACTTTAAAGAGATCTTTTACAACAGATCTACCCAGTGTGTTATATTGTGTAACTTTCTGACTGCTGTTTCTGATGGCATTGCTTGTGTGTTCAACTCAAACTAAATTCTTGGCAACTTCAATTTACTGTCTATCAGTATACTGTCTGTCTGTCTATCTATCTATCTATCTATCTATCTATCTATCTATCTATCTATCTATCTATCTACTGTCTATCTATTGCTTGTGTGTTCAACTCAAACTAAATTCTTGGCAACTTCAATATACTGTCTATCAGTATACTGTCTATCAATATACTGTTGGGCCGGGTGTGAGGACGTTTTGTTTTCTTTGCATCCGTTAATCCTTCAAGTCTACTTTCCTTTCAGCTAGCAAGGTTATGTCATACCCATCACAGGGTGGCGAGGAGACTTCCTCCAATTCTGATGTCCTGATCTTCTTCTCATAGTCCAGGTTCTTGGCTTCCTTGCTCAACAGCGTACAGATTGAACAAGTACTGTGAAAGATTGCAACCCCAGTGCAAGCCTCTCCTTGTTTTGACTGATGATACTGAGCTTCTCCATCTTCTCTTTCCACAGATTCCTGTGTATTCCCTCTGGAGAGGTCCACATGTATAGTCACTGTTTAGGTTGTTGAGAGAAAGATGCTTCCAAAGATGACGTCACTGATGTTGCGAAATTCTGTCACGTGCACTGGCATAGTTTCTCTTGCTATGGCCATATTTTCCAACTACTGATCCTTCCTCTGTTTCCAGCTTTTGCATATAATGAATTTGTAGTCGGTTCACACAAATGCCATTTCTTTTATATGGCTTTCATTCCTAATACGTTAGATGGCATGAAAGAGACTTGACAGAATACAACTGGCATTTTTATTTTAACATAAATCGTTTGAATGTTGACCAATTAATATTTTGTTTGTAGCATACATGTCTGCCTGCCCGGAAAGCCATTGAAGCCACTCAAGTGTGTAGAACCAATAAAGATTGTAAAAGGGACTCAAGTTCCAGTTTCTGCATAATACCTTCGTTAGAAACTCACACTCGCTTGATTAAAGTGAAGCACCCACCTCAGATTGACATGTTGTACGTGGGTCATCCACTGCACCTCCACTACACAGGTGGGTGTTCTTCAGACCTGCAAGAAATCCTTAAGATCAAATATGTTCTCGGTGACGGGAACATGCAACTCCTTTGCTTAGATCTCAAAGTTATGTTGATTTGTTCCTAAGCTTTCAGTAAGTAGGCAGTGGAAGAAAATCTAAGTTTGTAAAGCAAGATGCAGCCGATTGTCATGTGTGCCTGTGGAAAGTCACACATTTTTCCTTCACCACCCTTTGTTTCCGAGCCAAATTGGTAATTGCTTAGATGTTCTCTGAGAGTGGACTGAACTAATTTGTACCCGCCAAACCATAGGGAGTAGCAAACCTGAGAGCAAGCCAGGATGCATGGCAGATGTGATCCTAAAGTAATAGCACATGGGTTTCATATGAATATAATTTCATAAGTAGGCCAACAGAATTGTTTCTAGCTGTGGCAACATGACTGGATCAAGTCTGTGGTTTCCTCGTGTGTCCGACGGTTGCATGTAACACATTTGTTGTACACGATTTTGTATGTTTTATAGCAGCTTTACTGCATTACACATCCTATCCCATACACTTCACCTATTTAACATACAATTCATGGGCTTCTGTTCACAGTTGTGTACCCAACACCACAATTCATTGTATAACATTTTCATCCCCCCACAAAGAAATGTTGTACCCTTCAGCTGTCAGTATTCATTCTCCCCACCTCCCGCCACCCCTCTCTCATTGTTATTGTTGATGTTGTTGTTAGATGCCACAAGTGGATTCCGATTCATAGTGACCCCGGTGCACTGCAGAATAAGATACCACCCTGCCTTGCCCCATCTTCACCAGTGTGTCTATGCTTGAGCCCATTGTCGCAGCCACTGTGCCATGCCATCTCATCTAGGGCCTTTTGGGGGCTGCTGCTCCACTTTGCCAAGCATGATGTCCTTCCCAAGAGATTCATCTCTCCTGAGAACATGCCCAAAGTATGTGAGATGGAGTCTCGCCATCCTTGCCTCTAAGGAACTTTCTGGCGGCACTTCTTCCAAGATAGATCCCTTAACCCTAGTCCAATAGTCTCTGTATCTAGATTGTGTATTCTGAACATTTCATGTCAGTGGAATCAGACAATCAATATCTAGTCTTTTGTGCCTGGCTTCTTTCACTTAGCATACTGTTTTCAAGATTCATCCATGGTATGGCATGTGCTAGTACTTTTAAAAATCGTACTCCATGGTATAGATAGTACCATCTTTTATTCATAAATCCATTTGGGTTTGAGGTTACTCGCTAGTTCTCCAGATATAACCCAGGTCATTCTCTGTACTAATTAGACACTTAAGTGATCCAGATGGCAGACATTAAATACACCTTCAGCTGAGCCCTGGTGGAGTAGTGGTTGTGTGCGGGACTGCAGCCCACAGGGCTGACGGTTTAAATCCAGCAGCACCTCTTCAGGAGCAAGACTGGTCTTCCTACTCCCACCAGGGCAGTGATGCCACAAAAAAAAGATAGAAATACATCTTCAGCAAATGCTGACATATCAAGAATTAGAATAATGAAAAAGTGTACACTCTCAATCATTCTAAGACCATTTTTAGCATTTATTTTAAACAAAAGCAGGATTGTAGAATGGAAAAGACTTGTTAAAATATTCTAGAATATTCCTTGTTTTTGCACTGAAGCAATAAAACTGAGTCTAAAAAGAGATTAGGTGGCATGATCTTTGGAGGTAATGTGCTTTTAAAACTATATTGTGGGGCTGAGCCCCGGTGGTGTAGTGGTTGTGTGCGGGACTGCGGCCCAGTGGGTTGACAGTTTAAATCCAGCAGCCGCTCTCCAGGAGCAAGGCTGGACCTCCTACCACCAAGGGGCAGTAATGCCCCCCCCCCAAAAAAAAAGCTATATTGCTTTGAAAAGGAAAGGACTCCTGTAAACTCTAGTATATTTAAAAATCAATTTCTGTATTTGGTAGTCGTATTTAGTACAAAGACAATGTTATTTCTATTCCAAAATAAGAATACGTACCAAATTTTTAATGTCTACCTTACACTGTTTTATATTGGATGCTGTAGAGCAATCATTGGTTTTTATGTGTTTCATAGGTTTGGGAAGGGCTTTGCTCAAAATTTAAGAGGCTATCACAATTCATGACCGTATGTTACCTAGTCTTGCTTAGCACTGCTATAAATCCACAATGCTGTTACTTACTAGTATAAGTCATATTCACTGTTACCCATTTTTCTCTTTGTAGTGAGCATCACCAGTTTCGTCCCACGTTTCAACTTCCTAAGCATAGACCTGCCTGTGATCGTGGAGACATTTGTCAAGTATCCTTTCTCATGGGAAATCTTTTGGAAGTACATTACTTTGACCTTGAGCAGTCTTGCCTTGAACAGTGCTTGCAAAGACCTTTACAAGTTTCACTTAATTGCTAACAACCACAAAAGTGGAGTTCTCGACTTTTTTTTTTATTTAAGAAAGAGCAGATTTTATTTAGGCGGGGTGATGGCCGAGAAGAGCGATTGATCGGGGAGGAAGAAAGTTTAAGATGTGTAAAGGGGGCTGAGCCCCAGTGGCGTAGTGGTTATGCGTAGGACTGGGGCCCACTGGGATGTAGGTTCAATTCCAGCTCTATGGAGCAAAGGCTGGGCCTCTTACTCCCACCACCAGAGGGCAGTGATGCTCAAAAGTCCCCCAAAAAATGTGTAAAGGAAGAAACACATAAATTTAGCATTGACTTTACAGGTCAGATCTAAACCTTTTTAGTAAATTTATAAAGGGTGACAGCTCCAGTTCCTAATAATGGCGTGGATTTTGCCCCTCTGGGCCTGTAAACTTTGATTAAATGGGAGATGACTGTTCTCTCAATAACCAGGAATTATAGACTTCTATTCCACCAAACCCAGGGTGGAATGGGTAAAGGAGATTAAATTAGTTCCCATTACATTTGGAAATTCAAGGGACAAAGTTTTGTGTGGTCTTTAGCCCTTTGTATTTTGCATATAAAATAATGGTTTTTAATGAATTATTATGGAGAATGTGAATAAACCCACAGGCTGGGGATTCTTTATTATATTAGTAAAGCTTTATTATATTAATAAAGCTTTCAAAGCTTTATTAAGATGTTTCCTCCTACAAAACAATGAAATGAAAAGCAAAGAATTGGTTACTGAAGTGTATAAATGATTAAAAGTCATTTCCTCTTATGTCTTTTTCTTTCCATATTCCCTGTCCTTGTTGCCTCCTGAAAGGATCTGATGGACTTAGTGTTCTTGGAAACTCATTATAGCATAGTGTAGTGGATGATTGGCCTTTATTCTGTTAGTCAAGGTTTCTGAACCTCAAAATGATTGAAAACAATTCATTCCTTTTAAATAGGACTGTAAGAAGGAATTACTTGTATGGGTAGACAAAGATTTAAAGGAAGCAGAAACGTCAACTGTAATCTTCAGCGCATTCATACTGTATTGTCTTCTTTGGGCTACCTCCAGTGTGGTTTCCACTCAGCTCTCACCGTCTGCTCCTTAACAGGATGGAACCAGGTACCTGATTTCGCTCTCGGGAGCGCTGGCTATTGTTAATGCAGTGCCCTGCTTTGCTTTGGATGGACAGTGGATTTTAAACTCTTTTCTGGATGCCACCCTGACATCAGTGATTGGAGACAATGATGTTAAAGATCTGATAGGGTTTTTCATATTGCTTGGGGGCAGTATGCTTTTGGCTGCCAACGTAACCCTGGGCCTCTGGATGGTCACAGCACGGTAATAACCGTGCCTTCTTCAGTATCTCTGAGTTACAGCGTACAGCGCTGTGGTAATAGCCTTTGCCATTCGAAGACTGACTTGTAAGTTGGTGTGAAATATAAAGTGCTTCTAAGAAATGACAACTTAGCCAACAACTTTGAACTGCTCTTAGTTTTTAAGTCTGAACGTACACACTTCGGATGCTATGGAACAATTTCTAAACACCTGAAAATTCAGAGCGTGCCATTTCAAATGACTCTGGACTATGTGGGAATCCAGTCAAGCAGAATAAAATTGGGTACTTTCAGGTCTCTTGGAAAAGTATTCTCAATAAGCATTTTGAAGGAGACCAGACTTTTGGACCAAGTAGAAGAGTAAGCATTTTCTTGGCCTATATCTCTTGCTCCTTTGTCTTATTGCAAAAGTGTTTTTAAATGTAATTCTCTGTTATTTGTACTTTGAAAACTGAGGCCCGAGTACCCTTAAATTAATAAAGTATCAAAGAGTTCACTGACATGAAAGGGAACACCTTTGCCAACTGATGCCAAATAAATAAATAAGCCAAGCAGGAACTAGGAGAACCTATGATCCCTGGGGGCACGCTTTACCTCAGGAAATTGGCCTTCTTGTCTGTCTCTACCCTCATAAAGCAGTGCTGGCCTTGACATTCAATGTGAACTGTGACCCGGTATTCCCCCATCTGCAGCATGTGAGTTGCGGCCATCAGGGCCACATAGCAGAACTGACCCAGGTCTTTCCAAGGGTGACGGACTTTCCTACAATCCTGGTTACCAGCACCTGGAGGGCTTTGCAGCTTGGAACTCTTCCAAGGTATGCTAAAGATACTTTCCCTTGTGCTGCTGAGGCCTGGCTTTGGGGTTCCTGTCTTCTGGGAGCAACCGCCTTAAGCTTTGAGCCACACTTGGTCTTCACCAGCTGCTCCAGGGTTTCCTGTATCAGGTGATCAAACACCCAGTCTTTGCATTCCACTTTGTCTAAGCATCCTCTGTGGGTCCCTGAAAGACTGTAGAACAGGGGCAGAAACATGCATAGGCCAGTGTATGGAAATTGACTCTTGAGCTGCAAAGGGTCGTGTTTGGACTGGAGATCAGAGTCTAGACCTGGGGAACTAGGGAGTTAACAAGCCAGTGTGAAGATGCCAGTCTTAAGAAGGGATGAGAATGCTGTTGGCTAGGTGAAAACTTCATGCTTGTCTCATGTGCTCAAAAAGCAGTGAAAGGCCTACTCCCACCACCGGAGAGCAGTGATGCCCGCCCCCCCCCCCCCAAAAAAAAAAAAAAAAGCAATGAAAGGCAGTCTCACATTTGACAACTGCTTATCCGCGGTCATTAAGTGAACTCGTCAGTGAGGGCACTGATATGGTCCTAGACAATAGGGTCATTTTAAAATGTTATTACAAATTTGCCTCACTTCTGAAGTGAGTTAGCTATTGAATATAATTTGGGGGGCGGGCATCACTGCCCTCTAGTGGTTGTGGGAGCTACCCAGTGCTGCTCCTGAGAGCCACCGCTGGATTTGAACTGCCAAGCCCATGGGCCGCAGTCCTGCACTCAACCGCTTACGCCACCAGGGCTCAGCATATTGAATATAATTTGAACATTTTATTAAATGACTGGATCATCCATGAATACCAGTCAGAAAAATGGTCCCAGGAGGGTGCTATGTTCTCTCCTAAGGCAAGCATTCACTTAGGAGTGCTTCATAGCACCATAATGCATAAGCTTGAGAGCATGAAAAATGTCCTGAAATATACAAGGAATTATGGAAAAATGAAATGAAAAGATAATGAAAATTTCCCCACAAAATAAGTCCCCTTGTAAATATGTGTCTGTTTTGTTTTGTTTTTCCCACAGAGGAAATTCTATCCATTGACTTATTTTTCTGGGTTAAAAACCAAACCAAACCCTTCCTTTGTTTCCCCTTCTTTTTAAAAAAAATCATTTTATTGAGAGCTCTTACAAATTGTCTTTGAGCTGTTAAAAACCTTGGTATGTTGACCTACAGAATCAGAATTGGGGAACTGTACTTGGAAACTGAGGAAGTCAGTTAGCATTTTGTATAGAAGCCGCCACATTTCTTGAAGGCGGACCCCACGATGTTTGTCTTTGTCTGCCTGACAGAGCATGAGTGTTTAATAAATGCTGTTAAGTGATGGTGATTAGTGATATTTATGGGGTAGAAAAGCATGTTTCTATTTAAGTATGCTGTTAAAAGTAGTATTAAATATTTACTGTAAATATATGTTAGCATAAAAAAGTAACATGAAAGGTTGTGTGTCCCTCATGTGTTAGCGTCTTTATGGACCTGATCCATCTGTGTTTCTGGAAAGTACTTAGAAAAATTTCCTTCTTTCGAGGATTGGAAGTGTTCTTTCTGAATGGTGATGTGGTTTATTCTCAGTGTTTCTACTTTGCATTGTTTACATCTTCGCTGGGTGGTTCGTTTTGTTTTTTCAATCACCCACAATCTGTAAAAAATGCATACCTATTTTCATCAGCTCCATTTGAAAAGACGTGCAGTTAAACTTGACCTTTAATGCACTTGTAGGTCATTGTTCTGACAGTAAATTGTAAATGTCTGACTATGTGGCCTTCAATCATTTTGTCCTGTGGTATTTATTGAATGTTCACATACTAAAGGTACACAAATATCCCCCCCCAAAAAAAAACCCTTTTGACTGTGTTGTAATTCATTCTTAAGCTGTAGATTGATAATGCCATAATTGCTAACATTTGATGTTTAGCAATAAAAGAATACATGTACCCACATTTTATGTTTTCTCATCATCTGTGTTGTCTTTTTCTATCAAAATTGTGCCCATTACATAGAGTGAGATTGTAGTCGTTTTAAAAATGCTGGATTCCAAAAGCAGGCTTAATTTTTCTATCCAGTCCAAGGAGAGACGCCTTTTTAAAATGAAGCCCTTGTATTCTTGCGCCTCTGTTGGAAATGACCTGTTTATGGATGAAGGAAGAGGACGATTATGTTTCCTTTCATTGCTGTTTGACAGAAGTCTTCTGTAAGCTACTTCCTATGTTCTAGGAATTCTTGAAATAGCTTTAAATATATGACATTTGGTTCTTTTTGACCTTCTGCCCCAACACTTCCTCCCTTGTCTCCAGAGCTTCCTACTCCTGAATGTGTGTTCCCACACTCCTCGGCTCCAACATCCTCTCACTTACTAAGTGATGGGCTGGGGTTTTAGCCTCCTTTCTCATTGGCTACACCATAATTCCACACGACCCCTGTTTGATCCTACATAATAGACTCCCTGAACCATATTTTAAAGATTTTTGTTGAGCAGTATGTATAGGTAAGCTATATATAACACAGCTCACCTGTTTAAAGCGTATAGCTCATTAGAAAGTGTCTTATAATGTCTAATCAAACATTAACATGACCAAACCTTATAAGGAAATGAATATGTGATAAAAGGCCAATACAAATAAAAATATGTTTTCTATTATTCCATAAGTACCTTCATTCTAAAGTGAGTTTTCAGTATTGGAATGGTTAAATAACATTTATTTTTAAGGTAAAGCATATGGAGATATGTTCTTTGAAACAATAAGCCTTTGTAATGAGTGCTATACAGTGATTTATTTTTGAAGCTGCTGTTACTGCTTAGGCCATACTAATTTGGACAGTCCATTGTGTCCTTTATCAGACCATGGCAAATGAATTCAATAGAAGGAAAGCCTGTGGTTCAGAATTTACTTTTGGTATAATAGATTTTCATCAGGGTGGGAATAGAGAAAAATGGTGGAAGGAAGTTGCAAATCCAATTCTGTGTCTTATATTGTGTAATTTATTTTCCTATTAAAGAGAGGACAAAACTTTCTTACATTAAAGTTTTAGTTACTTAAAAATAGGGGGTATGGAATAATTGTCCCTTTTTATTATAAGCTAAATGATTCTCGGACTTTTCTACCTCAATTTAACCAAATCTCCCAGTAGAAAACTTGATATTGTGCATCATCGGGATATTATAGTTCAAAATAAACTATGTTTCGCACCTTCTAATTTGCATTTCTTTAGGTAAAAAAGAGGCAAACGCTGTCTTTTCTCTTCTTTTTTAAATGTTCGGTCTTTTGCAAAGTGCTTGTCCGCATCAGTTGCCGCCTTTCCTATTTCATTTGCAACATACTTCTCTTTCCTTCCATTTTGTTTGCACCCTTTAATGGCTTCCAGTTTCCATTCTCTCAACTCCCTGCCATCGAGTCAGTGGTGATTAGTAGCGACCCCCCCCCCATGGGTTTCCAACTGTTGGGGAGCATGGATATTGCAGTTCCAAGCATAACCACTCCACCATCAGGCCTCCAAAATCTCCTTTCAAGGCTTCACTTAGCACTTTGCAACTCACAGACTGGCCACTTTGCCAGTTCAGGGGACAGTCTTTTCCACTATCAGAGTGCCTCAGAAAAGAGCTTCATCCTCAGAAGAGTTTGCTTGGGGAGTGTAAAATTAGTACAAAGAGATAGATGATGTAGAATGTTTATATTCTGTGGAAGAAATGCTTTAGTTCTTACTGGAAAAGAAATACACCTTCATTACAGAAAACGTGAAATGAGGGCTGAGCCCCGGTGGCATAGTGATTGTGCGTGGGACTGCGGCCCACTGGGATGGAGGTTCAATTCCAGCAGTGGCTCCACAGGAGCAAAGGCTGGGCCTCCTACTCCCAACACCAGAGGGCAGTGATGCCCCCCCCCTCCAAAAAAACAAGAAAACGTGAAATGGAATTAAATTGTGATTCGTGGGAGAAAGTTGGGTCACATACTCACAAGTCGTTTTTTTATACCTGATAGTATATTTCAAGCATTTTTCTCATGTCAAAATTCTGCTAGTGCAATTTTAGTGACTACATTATTATATTGCATTGTCAGGTGTGATATTTGATCTCTGTTATTTGTGGTTCACAGTATGATCAACAGTTGTAGGTATGAATGCAGAGTTGAAGATCTGATGTAACCCCCCACCCAATCCATAATAAAAAGTAATAAGCAGGCATGCAGAATATCTTCATAGCTAAATATATTTCTGTACATTTCATGATTGTGTGTATATATGTGTGTAGATCTAGAAACTTAAGAAAATGCTAGACATTTGTATGAATTGTGATAAGAGTTGTATGAGCACCCAGCAATATTTTTTCAATGTGAACAGAATTTTCATGCATATGCAACCTGCTGCAATTATACTATTTTCTGTTAGTTGAGTAGAGGGGATGCCTTCTCACTTCCACCTCCATCTCTTTGATTAGGAAAAAAGATTTAGACCTTTACAATGTGTTTATTGTGTTATTTTTGTGTATCCACAGCCCCTGCTCATTTTTAAAAATTTTCACAGATTATTTTATTGGGGGCTCATAGCTTTTATAATAACCCCTGCATCCTTTGTGCAAGCACATTTGTATGTATATTGCCATCCTTTTCAGAACATTTTCTTTCTACTTGAACCCTTGGTATCAGCTCTTTTTTTCCTCCGTCCCATCCCTTCCACCCTCACAAACCCTTGATAAATGATGAATTATCATTATTATTTTCATATCATACACCATCCATGGTCTCCGTTCACCCATATTTCTGTTGTTCATCACCCTGGGGTGAGGAGAGCTATATGTCGATCATTGTGATCGGTTCCCCCACCCTCCCCCCACTTTTTCACTACCCTCATGTTATCATCTGTACTTCTTTTTTTTTTTTTTTGGCATCTCTGCACTCCGGTAGTGAGAGTAGGAGGCCCAGCCCCACAGCTGGAATTGAACCTCCGTCCCAGTGGGCTGCAGTCCTGCGCACAACCACTACACCACCGGGGCTCAACCCTATCATCGGTACTTCTATTACTGTACCTGAGGGGTTTATCTGTCCTGGATTCTGTGTGTTAAGATCGTTTTTAAAATCATTAGGGCATGGGGGGCGCTTATACAACTCTTATCACAATTCATACATGCATCCATGTGTCAAGCACATTTGTACATTTGTTGCCATCATTTTCAAACATTTTCTTTCTACTTGAACCCTTGGTATCAGCTCATCTTTCCCACCCTCCCTCATGAACCCTTGATAATTTATAAATTGCTATTATTTTTTCATGTTTTACACTAACTGATGTCTCTCTTCATCTACTTTTCTGTTGTCCGAACCCCAGGGAAGAGGTAATATGTAGATCAGTGTAATAGGGCCCCCCTTTCTCCCCACACCTTTTCCTTCCCCCTTCTGGGTGTTGAGAGTTCTTATCTGTACCAGTGTACATGCTCTGGTCTAATCAGATTTGTAAGAACTGTGGTCATGAAGGTTCCTGGGACAGGAAGCATTCAGGAACTAGAGGAATGATGTATGTCTTGTGGGTGCTAAACTGCACATGGCTGGTCATCCCTTCCTTGTGACCCTTCTGTGAGGGCATGTCCAATTGTGTACACATCGGCTTTGGGTCTCCACTCTGGTCCCCCTCATTCGTATTGATATAGTTATGTGTTGGGTCTTCTGATATCTGATCCTGTCAACACCTCATGATCACATAGGCTGATTGGTGTGTTTCTTCCATGTGGGATTTGTTTCCCAGCTAGCTGGCTGCTTGTTTATCTTTGAGGCCTTGCTCATCTTTTATGAAGTAATTGTCATCTTCCTACCCTGTTTCATCATAAGGCCAAATCTGTTTGGTTATATGTAAGTATTTAAACTTCATTTTAAGTATAATGTGCATTTTCATGTTCGCTGTGTTTCCACAATACTTTGAAAGTCTTCACCCCAAGATTTTATATATATAATAGGAAAATATCTTACTTGAGAAAAATATTTGTACAGAAGACAACTCGATCATATTTTTAAATTCAGCAACACAGTGGAATGAGTCTATGTCCCATGTTTTCATTGATTGAATGAAGATTTTTCCTTAAGAAATTTATATTTTTATTGAACTAATCTAATTTCTAAACAATAGAGACTGGTATGCTCAGACACTATCCTAAATATATATTATTATCTAAAGGTAATATTTTTGTCAACTTCTTAAAGTGAAGTGTTTTTCTTCTTATATTTTCAGGATTTAATTATTCTGTGGATTTAATATTAGTCTTTAAGGTTTGTTTATTTTTTTAAATGTGCCATTGGAACAGTTGTCCCAATTTTAAATAAGTATTTGATCTTTCTCGTGTTTTAATTGTATTCTGATTAATGATGCAATGTTGCTTTTCTTGGTGACTTGTTCAGTGCATACATTATTTCTTTACCATCATAGTTTCAGATCATTGAAATGTGAAGTACTGAAATTAATTATGAAATTTTACATCATTTGTGCAATATGTAGACATTTGTTCTATTCATAATAGATGATGTGTTTAAAAGTAGTTGATTCCTACTCCCACCAAGGGCAGTGATGCCACACACACAAAAAAGAAGTTGGTTAAACTTGCTTTTTCCATTTAAAAATGTGTTTCTTCTGAGATCACTGTAGTAGGTTTTTACACTGGCTGATTTCTAGAATATGACAATTATAAATTATAGCTCCTGATTGGATTTAAAAATCACTCCATTTGGATTTAAAAATCACTCCATTTTGCCTGCTCATCCCCTTCTCCTTACTCAGAAGAACAGCTATGTTCTTCCATTCATTTACAGAGTATTAATTGCACGCTTACCATGTGCTATTCTAGATTCTGGAGATGCAGTTAAATAAACCCGTTTTTCTCTCTTGTATTTTGTAATATATGTCACTGCTAAATGTCCCAGGCATGAGTGTAAGAAATGAAGTTGAAAGGGCTCTCATAATCATCAAGTTGATTCTGACTCACAAAGACCCGCTATCGGGCTTCTAAGACTATCAATCTTTGCATAGTAAATGTTCTCATCCTTCTCTCAGCGAGTGACCGGTAAACTTGAGCAGCTGACCTTGTGGTTGACAGCCTGGTATTTAGCCAACAGCAGCACCAGGACTTCTTAGGAGGTTAGCAGAGGTAAAATCTAAGAAATATGTAAAGTTCGGGCTTGAGTCTGGTGGCAAAAATATTGGTTAGGAGACATATTTCAGTAATTCCTAGCCAGAGATGTGATGACATAGACTAGGGCAGTAGCAATAGAGATCAAAAGAGAAGACCAGCTCCAAAGTGGCACCCGTGGTCACATTTGATGGCCACATGTAGACACTTAAGGTCAGGAAGACATCCAAAAGACTCTTGAGTCTCTGTCATGGACAGTTAAGTAGATTGCAATGTCATTAATGGATCAAGGTAACGTCAGAAAAGGGGAAGCTCAATTTAGAAGCATGATCTGTGATAGAGGGATGCCTTTTCTGGAAGGAGGGAAAAGAAGAAAGATGGCTACAGGTAGATTTGATGGGGAACCTCATTTGGGTTTCCATCAATCATCAAATCAACCTAACTGTTCTTAGCAGAGATGTGTAGAACTCTTTGCTGAGTAAGATGAACTCTCTTAAGTGCAAGAAGCTTAGCCAGCCAGGCATGTAGTTAGACCTGCCAGCTTAAATTACTTCAAAAAAAAGGACAGGGGCTTAGCTCTGTGATAATGACGTTGCATTTCCTGATTTTGAGAAGGTTCTGTACTTAATTATTGGAAAACATAGGCTAATGTATGGAAATAAAGGGCATGATGTCTGAAATGTACATTCATATGGTTCAGAGAGATGATAAAGCAAATGTGGCCAAATGCTTGCAATTGTTTGCTCTGGATGGAAATTCTTTCGAAATAAAGTTTAAAAAAAAAGCAGCTTTTGAATTCTCTTTTTTTATAATTCTATTTTTGATCTCAGCTTAAATTTTTTCCCATAACTTCCCATGAGTGAGATGGATGAAGAATTTGATAAAACTGCATTTTGTGTTTGGACAAATTTTATCTCTGTGTTTTAATACCTTCATCTACAAAATGGAGACGATGCCTTCAATTTTTTGCTATAGATATTATGGTGTCACCAGGAAAATCAGTTGCCACTGGCCACCAAGTCACCATGTAGGCCTGAGTTGCCCATCGTGGACTGGGTGTTGTCAGACCTATGCTCATAAAGTTGGATGTGCACCCAGCACTTATAACATTAAATGGAAGCGGTACATGCGAGATCAGGCTCAAGCAGAACCTGAAGGTACAAATAAGCTGCATGAAGAAGTAACACAAATGCCTTTGGTCTCCACTTCTGTTTGGTGTACTTTTCTCCTCCTAGTCTATGACCTCATGGGGAGTTCCTTGTCAGTTGTGAGGAAGAAAAATCTTGGTTTACTGATGATTTTGCATGACATGTAGGTACCAGTAAGAAATGGACAGCAACAACCCTACAGCCCCTTTCTGGGACCCTCCCTGGAAGATGATGGTGATGGGGAAACCTACCAAAGAATAGGACTTCAAGCAGTACCCCTGCTCGGTCATTTGCCTTGGAAGGAGAAGTGGTTGGATGCACAACCATATTACTGATTCGTGGGCTCTAACTAATGGTTTGGTTGGATGGTCAGGGACTAGGGAGGAGAATGATGGGAATATTGGTAACAAGAAAGTGTGGGGAAAATATGTGGATAGAGCTCTGTGCATGGATCCAAAAATGAAGGCCTGTGTCTCTTGTGAATGCTCACCAAAGGGTTACTGCTATAGTGGAGGATTTTGAAAATCAATTGGCTAGGAAGATACATTCTGTGGCTCTTACCCCAGCTTCTCCTGCCGTTACCCAATGGATTCACGAACAAAGCTGTCGCACTCCCTGCATCCCCATGTGTCAGAGTTAGAAGTGTGGTCCATAGGGTTTTTGTGGCTGAGTTTTCAGATGTCAATCATCACGCCTTCTGCGGTACCTTTGAGTTAGCAGCCATATATGCGAACCACTTTTATTATATAGGAACTCCTGGCACACAATAGGCATTCAATAAATGCTATTCTCCAGGAGCAGTTCAAATCACAGTGTCCATGTGAAACCTTTTTTATCACTCCATGGTAACTTATTTTGTACCGTACCATACATTTAACTAAATGACTTTACATGCATTCTCTTAATTTTCTCCATAACTTTACAAGTGAGCATATCATGTTTCTATGTAAGATTATTTAATGGTATTAAAATAACTTGGCTACAATCTTCACATCAGGGCATAGCAATTACAGGATGAGCTCTTTTTTTATGCTATGGCATAATTTCATGTTTCTCCTTGAGTTTTTGGAACGTTTATGTAGAGGACACCCACAGGTAACCTGATACTTCTATTATCCTTTCCTTGTTTATAAAGTATTGGTGTCACCACCCTGGTAGCAGTTCATAAGAACACTCTCTTGAATGGGTGGGTATACATCCCTCTTCAATAAAAAATTTTTCTACTCTCTTAGTCTTTTACACTCCAATTTCACCCCTTCACTATTGGAACAGTAGAGATGGATGGGCATAATTTTTTTCCCTGTTGCAGTGGGAGCCAAATGGAAACAGACATCATGAGGTTGGGAGTACAGCAGACGTGGATACTAGAAATGTATCCACATCCCTGCCAGCTGAAGAAACAACTTGGGAATTAAAGGAAAAGACCTTGTCTATTAGTAATACTTGGACGAGGTGGAAGAGTTTGGTCATGTGTTTGTTTTTCCTAAGAAAAAGGAACTTGTCCACATTATCCTAATGATAAACATTTTGGATGACTGTCAATCCTTGGTGTCATCTAAGCATACCAGAAATGTGTTTGGTTTGGTTTGCTATCCAGTTTTATATAATTACTATGAACTCTAAAGGATAAAAAGAGACATCGAGGTAGAAATATTGAAGGTTTAGGTTTTAGCCTTGTAACCCAGTAGTCACTTTGAGAAAGAGCATTTGTGGGTCCACTCCCAGCTCACGGGAGCACCCTGGTTGCGCAGTGGCTCAGCCCTCACTAACTAGAATGCTGGATGATTGGAAGACACTCCATGGGTGAAAGTGGGACAGGCTACTTCTATAACACTCACAGCATTAGAAAACTACTGGGGTTGTTCCTAAGGTCTTTTTTAATTTGGGCATCACTGCCCTTTGGTGATCGTGGGAGCTACCCAGCGCTGCTCCTGAGAAACGCTGCTGGGTTTGAACCACCAAACCTGCAGGCCGCAGTCCCACACTCAACCACGTAAGCCACCGGGGCTCAGCCCCCTAAGGTCTTTAAAAAAAAAAAAACAGGCTTTAAAAAATTATCGGGGGTTCTTACAGCTCATCACATGCAAACATTGTACGTCAAGCACTTTTGAACATTTGTTGTCATCCTTCCCCGCTCCCCATCCCTCATGAACCCTTGATAATTTGTTATTATTTTGTCATATAAATATACAGTTACATTATCCCTTGAACTATTTTTAGTCATTTTATTGGGGGCTCATGCAATTGATCACAATTCACACATCTATTGTATGCAGACCTCATTTGTACATTTGTGGCCTTCGTCATTCTCAAAACATCCTCCTCCTACTTAGGCCCTTGGTATAGCTCATATTTCCCCTCCTTCCCCACTCCCTCATGAACCCTTGATAATTTACAAATTATCATTATTTTGTCATATCGTACACTGTCCGAGCTGTCCCTTCACCCACTTCCCTGTTGTCCGTACCCCAGGGAGGAGGTTATATGTAGATCCTTGTAATTGGTTCCCTCTTTCTACTCCACCTTCCCTCCACCCTCCTGGTATCACCACTCTCACCATTGGTCCTGAAGGGATCATCTGTTCTGGATTCCCTGTGCTTCTGGTTCCTAGCTGTACCAGTGCACATCCTCTGGTCTAGGCAGATTTGTAGGGTAGAACTGGGATCATGATATTGGGAAGCGTTAAAGAACTAGAGGAAAGTGGTATGTTTCCTCATTGCTACACTCCACCCTGACTGGCTCATCTCCCCGTGATCATTCAGCTATCCAGTTGTTTACAGATGTGCCCTGGGTCCTCACTCCACACTTCCCCTCCTTCACAATGGCAGGATGTTTTTGTTCTTTGATGCCTGATCCCTTTGACACCTGGTGGGCACACAGGCTGGTGTTTCTTCCATGTGGGCATTTAATTCACATGTAAAATGTAATCACTCAATCATTAAGAGTTGTGCAATCAACACAATTTTAGAACGTTTCTTTTCTGACACACCTTGTCAGTTCCCCATTCCGCTTTCCCCATCCTCCCCTGCCATGGTGGGGATGGAAGCTGTTACGTAAGTTCTGACTCATAAGAGCCCTATGCACAGCACTGCCTGCATCCACAGCAGCCTGGCAGTCGCTCCTATGATTCAGCCCATGGTGGCAGCCACTGAGTCTATCTAACTCCTTGAGGTCTGTCAGAGTTGCATCATCTTAAGTCAGTTTAAGACTTAGGAGTGAAGGGGTGGAGTTTAGCCTGTCAATCAGGTCACAGCTTGATGACCTCATTTGGAGGCGCCTAAGGAGATAAATAGTCCATTGGAGGCAGGGCACAAACTCCCTTGGGAGACATTGCAGCTGATAAAGACACATGGAAATGCACTGGAGCTCAGGAGCTGAAGGAGCCACAGGGAGACCCACGCCATTGTGAGATGCCTCTGTCTCCACTAGATTCATAAGGCTTTCTACCCTCTGGCCGGTGATCATCCTGCATTTGGCATCATTGCTTGTGTTTTGTGAGTCTGAAGAAGGCTTTTTAGATTGGTATTGGACATAAGGGCTAATATCAGACTAATGGACTTGAGCTGGATATTTTCTCAATATTCAATTGCTCTTGTATATAAAGCGCTTTCTTGGGCTGAGCCCTGGTGGCGTAGTGGTTGTGTATGGGACTGCGGCCCACAGGGTTGATGGTTCAAATTCAGCAGCAGCTCTACAGGAGCAACACTGGGCGTCCTACTCCCACTAGTGAGCAGTGATGCCCACACAAAAAAAGCTCTTATACACATATCAGTGTCTATGAATTTGTCTCTCTAGTCTACCCAGACTAACACAGGGCCTTCCACTTTATCACAGCCTTTCTATTTTAGCAAGCATGATGTCCTCCAGACACTGGTCTCTCCTGACAATATGCTCGAAGTATTTGAGAGAAGTCTTGCCACCCTTGTTCCTATGAGGCATTCTGGTTGTACTTCTCCCAAAACAGATTTGTTTGTTCTTTCGGCAGTCCATGGTACGTCATTATTCTTCACCAGCACCATAGTTCAAATGCATCAAGTTTTCTTTGGTCTTCCTTCTTCAATGTCCAACTTTCACATACAAATGAGCCAGCTGAAAATACCATGGCTTGGGTCAGGTGTGCCTTAACCTTCAAAGTAACCTCCTTTCTATCCTTTAAATAGGTCTTGTGCAGTAGATTTACCCAATGCAATGAATGTTTAATCTCTTGACTTTTGGTTTCATGAGCATAACCTTAGATAATTGTTAATCCAGTTACTGTCTATAGATTTACCTCTCCTGGGCTCATATATAGAAAATTGGGGTCATCATGTAGGTGGTCTAGGTGGAGGAACTAGATGAAGAGCAGCTGGTGAGATAGCAAAGAAAAGGAGTTGCAAGCTAAAATTCAAGGTGTGAAGAACACTACCCAGGGATGACCAAAAGCGGAGGAAGGAACTCATGTACGATGTTGCTAAGTTGGAAGGAAGCAGAAATGGTACAGAAACCTAGGGAGGGCCTGAAGCAATGGAAGTTGACATCTAAGGTGGATCTCATAAATTTGGTTGCTGCTAACATTTCAAACTTGGTTCTTGAGAATCCGCAGCCTCAGATGTCAAAAGTACAAAAGTAAGAGGAAAAGAAAGCTGCATTGGGGGGGGGGGGAGGGGAAGAAAGCAACAGGAAGAAATGATAGCTGAAACTCAAATTGAGAATGTATCTGGAGCCAGACAGGCAGAAACTCAAATACTTGCTCAAAGTTTGGAAGCCAGGCAGTTGGAAATTAGACATTCCATCTGATGCCCCCTGCATGTATAGAGCCATTGAAGATAAGCTAAAGGAACAAGATGGTGCTGTTACAAAATGTGGCTGCCTTAAGTCAAACTGCTGAATATTGTATGTGCACAGGCACGTGGGATACACTCTGTCATTTTGAACAAGCCCTGATACAAGAGCTATTTACACTCTAGAAGACTTCGGAAAGTGCCGTGCTGATGCTGTAAACACAGCTGCATGAGGAAGTCAACTTGAGCTGAGAGCTCTGGCTCACATTTTACAAACACCAATAGAAGTAATACAGGCAGATTCTACTCTGGTTATAGTTGGTGGGGAATATTTTTTAAATTACTGTAAATATGAGACATGCATAAGGCTTAGGAGAACATTAAAATTCTGTTGCATAGTTTATGAGCAGAGCTACTGAGAATTTCAGCTAGTTTACAAAATATTGCCCAATTATATTTCAGTACAATGTGTTCACCTGAGTATTCCTATCAAGTGCTGGATTGATCAATGAAAAACACAACTACCTTAAGTTAGTTATATGGCAAAGGTACAAAAAGATTTTTTCTGAAATGTGTCAGAATGTACCATTTTTTCTTACTGGTATTTTTAAAACTGTAAATTCCAATTTGGAGAACATCGTTCGCTAAGTAGACACTGTACCATTCTCATGGATATCTCCATTGATTAGAAAACTTTGGGCATTCTCCTGTGCTGGAATGCATTTTAATTTGTTTTTACCCACCCCCAAATTACTAAAGCTTTTAATAAACATTTCAGTATAATTTTTCTTCAAGAAGTGCACTGATGTCCTCATTTTTATCATCGCAATAATGTGTGGGGGGTGATAACAAACTTACAGAGGATGAATCAGAATGATTATGGAACTGATGCCATGGGACTGTTTATTGAACTCCATCAAAGTGCAGCTTAACGTGCTCTTTTGGGGGGGGGGCATCACTGCCCTGGTGGGATTAGGACGCCCAGCCTTGCTCCTGGAGAGCTGCTGCTGGATTTGAACCGCCAATGCAGTGGGCTGCATTCCCGCACACAACCACTACACCACCAGGGCTCAGCCCCCAAGATGCTATTTTTGGTAATTAAGAATGTCTACCGATTTCTTCAGGTGGCAATCAGGTGTTGAATTTCAAGAAACGATACAAATTTAGAGGCAAGTAGCTATTCTTCAGATTATACCTCTAAATGGAGTTAGCGGTCAGCTATTATTCAAATGTTTACTTAAAAATAACCTCCAATAGATTTTTCTTTCTATTTTATTATTTATTCGCTGCTGTTTCTTAAACTTCATTCCTACTGGAATCCCTTTATTATCCCCATACCTACACATTTTTCTATTCTCTGCAGGCTTTCCCATCACTGCTCATCTGGTTTGCTCTTGTAGCCTTTAGCACAACGAAATAGTTTGTGGCCTCCTCACTCTCCCCCTTGTAAAAGTTGGGTGGGGGGTAAGCAGTGTTAAAAAGGGTCAAAGATGAGTCATATTGAATTCAGATTTTTCTTTTCCAACTGTATAAGCCCTCATCTTTTTGCTTCATTCTCTAGAATTAGATGACAGCTTTTGTTAGGTTTATTAAGATCATCTTCCCTCTAATTTAGCTATTTGAAAATATCTGTGTTGCATGTATGGGCCCCATTGGAAGCCCTTGGTTGGCCATCAGCAAGTACGTAATACAATCAGGGTGCAGTCCCTTCTAGGGGTGAATGATTTGATCAAGCTCCAGTTTCTCTCCATGCAGGTAGGACCCATACATACAAATGTTTCGGACTGTTTTTTTTAAGATCATTTTATTGGGAGCTCTTACAACTCATAACAATCCATACGTCAATTTTATCAAGCCTGTGTGTCTGTTTGTTTGGGGGGGCATCACTGCCCTATGGTGGTGGGAGTAGGAGGCCCAGCCTTGCTCCTGGAGAGCTGCTGCTGGATCTGAACCTCCGACCCCGTGGGCCACAGTCCCACACACAACCACGATGGGGCTCAACAAAGTCTTTGCATACATATATTGCCATCATCCTTTTTTAGACCTTTACATTCTATTTGGGCCCTTGATATCACTTCTTCTTTTTATCCCTCTTTTAGCCTTCTCCCACCATCATGAGCTTTTGAGAAATTATTGATTATTATTATTTTCATATCTCACACCGACCATTGTCTCCCTTCACTCATGGTTTCTGTTGTTCATCCCCCTGCGGTGGAGGATGTTATGTGTCCATCATTGCAATTGGTTTCCTCTTCCTCTCTGCCTCTAAAAACAGATACCTATATTTTACCCCAGATTATGAGCCAGAATAAAAATATTTTTAATTGCTAGGTGGGGACGGGTGGGGTGTGTAGTAATTTTTTTTCTGAAAAACAAGTTTTGGAGCTTATAATATACAAACTCAAGGAGTTCTGAGGATACAATTGTTTGTTAAGTGCTCCCCTGGAAAGTGTGTGGCTAAAAACACTCAGAGGCTCTGTGAGCGAAAGGTCCAGCCATCTGCCTCTGTAATGATTATAACCTGAAAAGCCCTCTGCCAGGTCATGAGCCAAAATTGACCTAAGACATGTAACAACCCCAACTATACGGGGAACTCACCTTGAACCAATTTCTGGGCTGGGCGAATATGTTTCTGGCATACCACTGTTTTCCCCAAAAGCACTTCAAAATACCTCCCTCCAGTGATTCTGGCTACCAGTTTGTCTTAACCCTTTGTTATGTAAGGAAGTATTATCTGTGCAAATGAGTTCCTTTGGGTTTGATCTGTTTTTTTTACTCAAATTGGAAATATGGCTAGTAAGATTTATCATCAAGTTTGTTATTTGATTTTTGCTTCCATAAGTGCAACTACTTTTTGTAACTAAATGTGGTATGTATGTATAATATTTAAATCAGGATGTCGGTTTCACATGACCTGCAGGTAACAACTGTGGGGCACTGGTAGACTGGGAAACAAGCTTAGGTAAGGCTTGCCCTTTAGCCAGGCCAGTTCAAACATTTCAAAAGCATTCTGCCTGCCAAACAACCTTTATTTTGAAGACTGTTTGTTTTATAATATTTTTAAAATCTTTTTATTAGGAGCTCTTACAGCTCTTATCACAATCAATATATACATCCATTGTGTCCAGCACAGTTGTGCATATGTTACCATCATCCTTTACAAAACATTTTTTTCTACTTGAACCCGTGGTATCAGCTCATTTCACCCCTCCCCCACCCTCCCTCCTCATGAACCCTTGATAATTTGTACATTTTTTTCATGTCTTACACTGACTTCTGTCTCCCATCACCCATTTCTGTTGTCCATACCCCTGGGGGGTGGTTCTATATGTCAACCATTGGTTCTCCATTCCTCCCCCCACCTTTCCCCCTACTCTTATTACTGTGCCCGAGGGGTTTATCTGTCCTGGATTTCCTGTGTTTGCAAGCTCTTACCTGTACAGTGTACATCCTCCGATCTAGCCAGATTTGTGAGGTAGAATTGGAGTCATGATAGTGGGGGGAGAAAGCATTAAAGAACTAGAGGAAAGTTGTTTGTATCGTCAGTGGTATACTGCACCCTGATTGGCTCATCTCTTTCTGGTGACCCTTCTGTAAGGGGATGTCCAATTGTCTACAGATGGGCTTCGAATCTCCACTCCTCACTCCCCTTCATTCACATCGATATGATTTTTTATTTTGGGTCTTTGATGCCTGATACCTGATCCCATCAACACCTCAAGATCACACAGGCTGGTGGGCTTATTCCATATGGACTTTTTTGCTCCTTGGCTAGATGACCTTTTGTTTATCTTTAAGCCTTTAAGACCTCAGATGTCATATCTTTTGATACCTGGGCACCATCAGTTTTCTTCACCATATTTGTGTATGCACTCATTTTGTCTTCAGGAATAGTGTCAGAGAAGGTGAGCATCACAGAATAATGCATTATTAGAGCAAAGTGTTCTTGCTTTGAAAGAGTATTTAAGTAGAAGTCCAATGCCCTTATGTTATCTCAATACTTAAGAAAAATGCATGTACATAGATCTAGTTCCCTATCCTTATATAAAATATACTTATATATGTACATGCGTGTGTAAATGCCCTTTGCCTCCTAGTTCTTTCTTCTATTTCCTCTTACTTTCCTCTTGTCTTACTATCATGCCCGGCCTACATTCGGGTTTTATATCAGTTGTTGTTCCCTTGCCCCGGGTTTGTTGGCATTCCCCCTTCCTTTCCCCTGCCTCCCCACCCCCATGTTCCCCAAATGGTCAGTTTGTTGTTTTCTCTTCGAGATTGTTTATCACCACCTATTTTATTTAGATAAAAGTTCCGAGACAAATAATAAGCGCAAAACCAAGACAAAGCAAAACAAAATGACAAAAGAATGGCAACAGCAACAATGACAGAAAAAGAAAAGTTCATAAATAAATCCAGATTTGTTTGCTGACCTTTATGAGTTTGTTCCAGTTGAGTCTAGTGAGGTACCACACCCTGGCCCCAAAGTCTATTCCTTGTGGATTTCTTGCTTTGCTCCCCTTGCAGCTCTGTTACATGCCTTTAGTGGTTTGTCCTGTTAGGGTGGGATCAGATCAGGAACCCTCACTGTGTCTTTAGTGTTGTCCCTTGTATCACTATGGGTCAGTAAGGAACGATATGTCTCACGGTGTGGTCAACCCTCTCTGTGTACTGGCTGCTCAGAGCAGGAATATCATCCTTGGGACTTAGGGGGTCAGGAAGTGTTCCACTCTCTCTCCTTCCCTCTTTGTTTGTTCCTGTGTGCTCTAATCAGAAGCCTCCCTCTTCTTGAGCTATAGATTCAGTTAATTATTCCGAGGTGGGGTGGGGATCCGCATAGTTGGAATTGGGGCTGGCCCCACAGACCTTGCTGTTGGCTTGCTACTTCATGCCAGTATGTCATGGTTTTTTTTTTTTTTTAGGCATCACTGCCCTGGTGGTGGGAGTAGGAGGCCCAGCCTTTGCTCCTGGGAGCCGGAATCGAACCTCCATGCCAGTGGGCCGCAGTCCCGCGCACAACCACTACGCCACCGGGGCTCAGCCCATGTCATGGTTTTATAATTCTTGACCTGAATGTTTTCAGGATCGGAAATTTATTTTAAAAAAATGAAAATACTCCATGTTATGTTTTTATTTTGAAGTTATCTGCTCCCTTAAAATTAAAATGCAAGGGAAATTCAGAAAATTATATAATGCAAGAAACAAACAAAAATGACTAAACAAACCAGGGAAAACCTCAATTGAACAGAAGGCAGTGGGGGGATGGGATAGAAAGCAGAAAAGACTAAAAACGTAACCAACTTTGAAATGTGTCAAAAGAGACATCATATGATAAAAATGTCACATTTTAACTACATCTATCATAATCTATAATACTCTCTGATACCAAAGATAGTCCCATCCCTGGACTATAGTCAGAAGGAATTCACCAGAGACTTACTCTATGTTAGAACCTTGCAAATGTATATTGGGCTTCCACTAGTGTCCATAACCTTCTGCAAACTGAGTGTCCATAATTTAAGATCTAATACTATTCCCTCCTTTGGATTTGGATTTTATTATTTACACAGGCTAGTACCTATTCCATCTTACAATAGGGTCACTGTGAGTTACAAGTGCCCCAGGGGTCCTCATACTTTTTAAACAGGGGGCCGGTTCACTGTCCCTCAGACCGGTGGAGGGCTGGGCTATAGTTTTTTTTTTTTAAAGCTAAGATACAGGGTAGGAGCTATGAAATATGCAACCTTCCTCTAGTTCCCATGCTACCTCCCACCCACTATCATGACCCCAATTATTTTTACCACATAAATCCAGCTATACCAGGAGATGTACGGTGAAGTTGGAAATATGGGAAACTTAGGATAGGTGATCCATCAAGACTAGTAATAGGAGTGGTAATACCAGGGGGGTGGAGGGATGGAGGAATAGAAAGGGAGAACCAACTTCAGGGATCTACACGTAGCCTCCTCTCTGGGGCACGGACAACATGGAAGTGAGTGTTGGGACACATTGTACAGTGTACAGGATGAAAAAATAATTTGTAAATTACTAAGGGTTCAAGGGGAAGTGGGGAGGAAGGGTAACATAGGGAGATGATAATGGGGGCCTGGAGGGAGGGAGAATGTTTTGAGAGAGATGATGGCAATGGGTGTGTAAAAGTGGCCTGCACACAACTGATGTTGTTAGGGATTGTGATGGGAGCTGTAGGGGCCCCCCAATAAAATGATTCATTTAAAAAATGGGGGGAGAGGAAAGGGGAGGTTTTTTGTTTTTGTTTTTGTTTTTTTTAAGAGGAGCTTGTATCAAGGGCTCAAGTGGAAAATGTTGGAAAATGTATGTGGAAACGTGTGCAAATGTGCTTGATACAAATGATGTACTGAATGTTGTAGTAGCTGTAAGAGCCCCCAATAAAATTAAAAAAAAAAAGCTATGAGCAAATTCACTGCGGGGGGCCCAGGATGAGTCAGGTGCTAAGGGAAAGGAAGCAGTGGCACCCTGCAGACTGGATAAATGTCCTTGGTGGGCCGCATGTGGCCCGTGGGTTGTAATTTGAGGACCCCACAGCAAGGGGTTTGCTTGTTAGGTTTTCTTTTTCTCAGCTCATTCACATCCCCTTGCCTCCACCTCTGGGTGAAGCCATGGAACTTCAAGGGCAAACTTCACTTCAGGCCTCAGAGAAGAGGATGTCCAGTGCAGGAGCTGCCCCCAAAAGTGGAAAGGACTTAATCACATGCTGCCTGTCCCACTCCTGGCAGCAAACATTTAAAGAGTGGGTCAGAAAAGTGGAAGCCACCTAGTCTAGGAAAAATGGCTATGCTTTTTAAGCAGCCCAGGTCTCCTTCAAGAGAAAACTTGAGAGTTTTCTGGAGTCAGTCTAGGGTCTTGCCTCACCCCGCCCCGCCCGCCCCACGTCTCACCTAGTTTCATTCTTTCCGGGGCTATTCTTCAATTCTTGACTTCTTCCGGGGCCTTTCTCAAGCACACGCCAAGGGGGTGGGATTATGGCTCTGACCCCTTCCGAGTCTCAAGCACCAATCCCCGGACTTTTTTCGAGACATCTTTACTGTGGTGCCTTTTCCACAACTGACCATGTTCTTATTTGGCTAGAGGGGTTTCTAGGGGCACCAGTCATGGAATTTCATCCTCAGAGTTGAGTCACTCCCACGTTTGCCTGGACCTTGATTCCACAGCTCTCCTTCGCTCTGGGGGTCTCTCCCTTCACTTCAATGGAGCATCACTGGCTTCAGCTGTCACCTTCTTGTCTTGACTGGGGGCGGTCATATTCTTTGGGGCAGCCTTTTGCATTTATTTCTCTTTTTGTCCGTTGCTTCTCCTTCTTTCTCTGGTGTCCCACTTTTCATTTCTTCTTTGCATCCTTTGTTTTTATTTATTTGTTTGTTTTTCTGGGTTAAAGAGCGGTGCTCATTTCCTATCCAACCGCATGCCTGGGGGAGCCACTGGACCACCGACCTGTTCGTTTTTAGGTCACCAGAGCTTCGTGCTTTCCCAAACCTCAGGCAGCATCTGCTAAACCCTTTGGCGAATTCAGCGATGTTTTTCCAGGACTCACCGGTGTGACCATCGCGGCTGAGCTGCAGGAATCCCTCTGAGAGATGCCCCAGTGATCATCCCACCGATGAGGGGAACCAGCGCCTGGCCTGGAGGTTCACACACCTGGGCACCTATTCCCAGAGAGCGAAGCACTTCCCCAGGTTGGCGGCTAAGAGTCGAACTGGCCAGCCGAACTCTGCATTCAAAGGGTGAAGGTCTGAGATTTAACCTTATCCTTCTTCCAAAGGCTCCTGTAGAAATAGCGTGTCTTTTCAGGGGTCAAGTGGGCTCATCTTTCGTCTCAGAGAGGATCGAATCACACGAGGCTGGGGAACCATCGGATCCCCCAGTCCTGTCATTGGAACGTTCTTTAGCACTACTAGTGATGACCCCCCGTAAAATGATTTTTTTCATCTTGAAAATATTACCAAATATTTACATCACTTTGTAATGGGACAGAGAATTAAAACCTTTGCTAGCCCAGA
Organism: Nesogale talazaci; assembly: GCA_004026705.1. Lineage (NCBI taxonomy): Eukaryota > Metazoa > Chordata > Mammalia > Afrosoricida > Tenrecidae > Nesogale > Nesogale talazaci. The sequence continues at coordinate 92,436 of PVJH01005542.1, forward strand.
AAAATTCACTGGATTTTTGTTGAAAAACCCTTAAAATTGTTGAATTAAGATGCACTAGATATTTTCATTTTAAAGTGATTGATCATGCATATTTGCCACTATTTTCTCTAATCACCAAAATTCATAAATGAAATGTTACTTAGAAGTTATTTAGGGGCTGAGCCCCAGTGGCGTAGTAGTTGAGTACGGGACAGTGGCCCACTGGCTTGGCGGTTCAAATCCCGCAGCAGCTCTCCAGGAGCAAGGCTGGGCCTCCCACTTCCACCAGAGGCAGTGATGCCACCCCCAAAAAAGAAGATATTTAAAAACAAAAAGAGAATGAAAGAAAAATCAACTCTCGTGCGCATTCAAAGCTGGGCACTTGATTCCCCTCCCCACTGCCCCCTCCCCCCCATTGGCTGTGTGCCAACAGAGCTTTCCTGGCCTGTTAAGTGTGTACTTTCTCTGGCCAGGGTCGCTGGGAGCTCCCTGAGGCCACATGCACAGCTGCGTGGGGATCCCCCCATTTGGATTGACCAGAGTTCCAAAGGAAAGAACATCGCCTCCCGGAAAGGTAAAGTTGTGCTCAGCACGAGACGTGGTCATCTGCTCATCTGTGCGAACAACGCTGACTTGTCTTTTGGTTTGGGGGTAATTTTTCTTTTCCTCTGCAGTTCGATTGGCACCTCATTTGCCTATCATACAATTGAATAGTTCGATCATTCAGTCACAGGCAGGGGAATGTACGGTCAGCACCACATGACTTAGAGCCTCCCCACCCCTAGCCCCTCCTGTGGGTGAAACACCTATAAGATGAGTTGGCAATGCTGGTGCCTTGTCCTGGTTGACCCTTTGAGCTCTGTGGAGATAAGGCAATGCAAAAGCAAAGGCTCTTCCCCAGGAATTGACAATCTTCCCATCCTTGTTGCTGGGGGAAGGGGCGGGTGCACAGCACAGGAAAGTCTGAAAAAGTCAAAACCCATGTAAGTCGGAAAACCTGTCAGAGAAGAAAGATGCAAATATATGTCACTAAGAGGGCGCACCGGTCAACTTGCGTCCTGCCGAATTCAGAAGGATTGTGAGGCTGGGAAACTCAAGGCAGTCCCATCAAGCCCCGGTTTCTCACAGGTTTCTCCGTGTAAATTATCATATGGAATCCTGGTTCTTAACGTTCATTTCTTCTTATTTTGAACTCAAAGCATCTAATATAGAGAAGATTAGCTACTGAGAATGCAGGACTACTTTTAAAATCATTTTATTTGGGGCTCATACAACTCTAATCCCAATCCATACATCCATCCATTGTTGACAAAGCACATGTGTACATTTGTTGCCATCTTCATTCTCAGAATATTTGCTTTCTACTTAAGCCCTTGGTATTAGCTCCTCATTTTCCCCTCCCTCCCTTGTGAACCCTTGATAATTTATAAATTATTATTTTGTCAGATCATACACTTCTTAATATACAGTATTTAGGTTAAGGCAAGTGCTCCCAAAATAAGAGTTGGTGCACACTTTTGGTCGCCTGCCCCCAAGCCATTTCCTCTGTCTTTTTCTCTTCTGGCAGCGCCTGCTTTCCCGGTGGAGACACATGCCTAAGTCTCTCTCTCAGCCTTCGAAGTACTGCCCATTGGACCCAGAGCAGCCTTCTCAGAGATTTCTGAAGTGATTTTTTTGTGTGTGGGGGGGGGCATCACTGCCCTGGTGGGAGTAGGAAGCCCAGCCTTGCTCCTGGAGAGCCGCTGCTGGATTTGAACCGCCAACCCAGTCGGCCGCAGTCCCTCACACAACCACTGCGCCACCGAGGCTCAGCCAGTACTTTCTTTTTTAAAAGGTTTTATTGGCACATACTCCACTATCATATAATTCAGTAATATCAAGAATTAGGCAATCATTGTCAATCAATTTTAGAACCTTTCCCCTCATGGTTTCATCTAGTTGTATCAATCAATTCTAGTGCTCCACCCCCCCCCCCCTTTGATACTGATACTTTCCGTGCACCGTATATACTCTTGTATGAGCTGTTTTCCCAGCACATTTTTAATGCAGTTTTTGCGGTAAAATTAGGTGCCTCGGCTGATATTCAGGTCAGCTTTTACTCAAGTATATATGGTACTTTGTCAGCACTGTAATTCAAGAGCACTGGTTCTTCTTTAATCTTCCTCACTTTCTCATGCATACGAAGTGATTGTAAATAGCATGGTTTGGGTCAGACACAGCTCAAAGTGACATCCTTGCTCCTCAACACGTTAACGAGGTCTTGTGCAGCAGAGTTAACCAAGACCCATCCTTGGGTCTCTTCCCTGCTGTTTCCATGAGCGTTGATTGTGGATCCAAGCAAGATGCAATCCTTGACAATGTCTACCTTTTCTCCATTTATCAGGATGTTACCTGCTGATCCAGTTGTGAGAATTACGGTCTTCCTTACCCAGAGTGGCAATCCAAATGAAAGGCCGTAGTCCTTGAGCTTCATCGGTGAGTGCTTCAAGTCCTCCTCACGGTCACCAAACAAGGCTGTGTCATGTGCATCTTTGCAGGATGTTAGTAAGCCTCCCTTCACTCCATGTTTTTCTTTTTAAGGCTCAGGATCAGTTTTGTTGCTAGAAAGAATTCTTAGCAATTACTTTGCCGTTAAAGGATGATGGACAATCTTCTGGTCCCTGACATGGGCTTGGGCATTCTGACGAGGGCCCTTCTTTGCAAGGGGCCTCCTCGATGACTCCACTGTCCTTGGCGTTCTCCTTCCTACACTGTGGGTGCAGTCAGGTGTGGGTTCAGTTGCCCCCTCCCCATCAGATCTCTGCCTCAGAAGTTCCTTCCTTCAATCCTAACACAATGTTCTTCTTCATTGATTGAAATACATAGCTTTGACCCAAAAATATCTGGGTTTTTTTTTGGGGGGATGCCCCCTTGTAGCCCAGCTTCGGTATAGATTGCTCTATAGAAATGTAAACTTGACTTACCCTCCTAAAAAGGGTGAAAGTCAAACCATTACCTCCTGATTTAAACCTCAAAAAACCTGGCTGCTGGTGGCTGCTGGGCCAATTTATTGTGGACCTGTCCAGAAGCCACCTGCTCTGAGAGGATCTCAGAAAGACTGGAGGAAAGGTTTCAGTCTATCACTTCAAGAGTAGCCAGTAGTTAATCCATATTACTCCATTCTTGTCTCTGTATAATCCTCATTGTACCCAGACACTTTTGGGCTTTTGAATTTTCTGGAATCACAATGTCCTCCATATATACATACAGAATAACTACTCAGAAGAAACCCTATGTTCAAATTTCCTTGCGTTTTATGTTTACAATGAAATGTGTGACTGTCCATCCCATGGGGAGTTCACTCTCTTGGACTGAGAGTTGCCGTTTTGAACATGTATGCAAGCCCCAACCAACCTCACTGTCATGGATTCCAACTCTTAAAGGTCCTTGACTGGAGCACATCACCCTGATATCTTTTTCTCTTGAGGTGAGCAGTCCTATGCTGGAGCAATAGCGCTACCAGGGCTGCTGATTCTGGAATCATCACAGCCCTACAGGACAGAAGAAAACTGGCTCTATGGGTTTCTGAGACTAAACCTTAACAGGAATAGAATGCTAAGAAGGGCCTTTTCTTTTTTTCTCAGAGCTACTGGTCGTTTCATACTGCTGACCTTGTGGCTAGCAGCCCAAGACACTAAGCACTGTGCCACCAGGGCTCCTCAAGTTCATTGCACTGCTGAGGAGTCAAATCCAACTCCGAGTGACCCTTTAGAACAGGGTAGAACTGCCCCTGTGAGCGAGACTGTAATTTTGTTTTGTTTTGTTTTTTTGGGGGGGCCATCACTGCCCTCTGGTGGGAGTGGGAGGTCCAGCCTTGCTCCTGGAGAGCTGCTGCTGGATGTGAACTACCAAGCCCATCGGCCGCAGTCCTGTACTCAACCACTACGCCACCGGGGCTCAGCCGAGACTATACTTCTTTTTTTTTTTTTCCAGTGGTGACTTTTTTTTTTTTCATTTTTTAAAAAAATTTTATTGGGGGCTCTTACAGCTACTACAACATTCAGTACATCATTTGTATCAAGCACATTTGCACACATGTTTCCACATACATTTCCCAATATTTTCCACTTGAGCCCTTGATACAGAGACTATAATTCTTTATGGGAGTAGAAAGGCTCAATTTTTTCTCCCAAGGAGCAGCTGGTGATTTCCAACTGCTGACCTTGTAGTTAGCAGTCCGACATTTAACTATTAATTAAACCACCAGGACTATTTATTTCTTTTAAAAAAATCTGGGCTGAGCCCCGGTGGCGTAAGTGGTTGAGTGCGGAACTGCAGCCCGCGGGCTTGGCGGTTCAAATCCAGCGGCGGCTGGGTAGCGCCCACAACCACCAGAGGCAGTGATGCCCACAAAAAAACAAAAAGCAAAAACAAAAAAATCATTATATTGGGGGCTCGCATAACTCTTCTCACAATCCATCCATGCATCCACTGTGTCAAGCACATTTGTACATTTGTTGCCACCATCATTCTCAAAATATTTGCTTTCTACGTGAGCCCTTGGTATCAGCTCCTCATTTTTTACCCTCACCCTCCCGCCCTGCTCTCTTAGGAACCCTTGATAATTTATCAACCGTTATTATTATTATTTTGACATGTCTTACCCTGTCTGACATCTCCCTTCACCCACTTTTCTATGTCCGTCCCCCAGGGAGGGGGTTATATGTAGAGCCTTGTGATCAGTTCTCCCTTTCGACCCCACTGTCCCTCCATCCTCCTGGTATCGCCACTCTCACCAATGGTCCTGACGTGTTCATCAGTGCTGGATTCCCGTTCCTGTCTGTGCCAGTGTACATCCTCTAGTCTAGCTAGATTTGTAAGGTAGAAATAGGATCATGAGAATGGGGGTGCAGGGGGAGGAAATATTAAAGGACTAGAGGAAAGTTGCATGTCCCATTGTTGCTACACTGCACCCTCACTGGTCCATCTCTTCACCACGACCCTACTGTAAGGCGATGTCCAGTTGCCTACAAATGGACTTTGGGTTGCCACGCTGTACTCCCCCTCACAGTGATATGATTTTTGTTCCTTAATGCCTTATACCTGATCCCTTTTACACCTCCTGATCACACAGGCTGGTATACTTCTCCCAGTGTGCTTCTTTCAAAGTCCTCTTGAATTGAGGGAGTTCTTGAGTGAAGGTCCAATGTCCATCTGATGCCTTGATACTAAACCTATAAATATATGCACATAGATCTACTTCCACCTGATCGTATATAAATATATTTACCTATGTGCATGCTTGTATTTAGACCTCTATAAATGCCCTTTGCCTCCTAGTTCTTCCCTCTATTTCCTTTTACTTTTCCCTTGTCTCACTATCATGCTCAGCCTATATTTGGCTTTTCCTAATTCCTCTTGGTTACCTTACCCTTGATTAAGTCCTACCAGGCCTCTTACACCCTCCTCACCACTGATTTTGGATCACTTGTTCCCTTACCCCTGGGTTTGTTTGCACCACTTCCTTTTCCCCACCTCCTGTTCTCCCATGTCTCCCCAGAACAGTTGGTCCACTTGTTTTCTCTTCCAGATTGTTTATCCAACCTATCTTATCTAGATCGGCCTGCAGAGATAATTAGATGCACAAAAACAAGACAGAACAAAACAGAGCAGCAAAGGAAAACAAAATAATAATAAAACAATGACAAAAAAGAAAAGCCTGTAAATAGTTCAAGGACTGTTTGTTGGCCTTTAAGAATGTTTTCTGGTAGACTCTGATGGGGTGTCACACCCTGGGCCAAAATTCTATTTTTGGTATTTACTGGGGACTACCTTGCTCGACTCTGTGTCTTGGTGTGGTGGGGTAAGACCGGTCACAATTCCCACACTGTATCTCCACTGTTGTCCCTTATAGGGCTATGGGTTAGTGAGGAATGTTGTGTCTTGTAATGGGGCCAGCCATATGGTCCTCTCTGAACAGAGGTATGGTCTTCAAGGCTTGGTGGGCCAGGGTGTGCTCCACTCTCTCTCCCTCTCCCTTCATTTGTCCTGTGTGCTCTCATCAGACATGTCCCTCTCCCTGAGTTGTGGCTTCAGGCTGTCCTCTGAAAGAAAATCTTCTGGGAGAAGGGGTGGCTGTCCACGTCGTTAGAATTGGAGCTGGCCCCTCAGACCTCTCTGCTGACTCCTGCTTTAGGCCGGGGTGTTGTATTCACATCTTGAGCATTGGGTCGAAGTCTGGTCCCTCTCTCCATTTCCTGTGGAGATATAAACAGCGTCTTCCCCTTGCCCTACTCCCCAGCTACCCATGTTTTTTTTCTTTTCCCCTTCTTTTTAGTTGGCTGTTACATGTAACCTGGGTTGAGGCTGACACCTGCCAGCTTGCCAGTTGCTCACCCAGGAATATATAGTATATAGTAACTTTTCCCCTTTGGAGGGTCTTCCTCTTGTCACTATCCCTCTATAGAAAACTATTCACTCTAAATATAGTTATCTTTTTTGTGGACATCACTGCCCCCAGGTGGTAGTAGGAAGCCTAGATTTACTCCTGGAGAGCGGCTACTGGATTTGAACTACCAACCCTGTTGGCCGCAGTCCCACACACAACCACTACGCCACCGAGGCTCAGCCCTAAATATAGTTATCTTTTTATCACCAAAAACCAAACTCACTGCCTGCCATTGAGTCAATTCCAACTCATCCGACCCCTACGGATGTCCAAGGCTATAGTCTTTTTACAGGAGCAGAACTTTTCATCTTGCTCCCCCGGAGCAGCTGCCCAATTAGCAGCTCACCCTGCAACCTGCTGTACCTCTCGAGCTCCATGGTGGTATGATAAGACGATTTTTGCTTATTTTTCAAAATGATTTTATTGGGGGCTTATGCGACTCTTATCATAATCCATTCATCATCCATTGCATGTCAAGCACATGTGTACATTTGTTGCCCTCATCCTTCTCACATTTGCTTTCTACTTAAGCCCTTGGTGTTAGATCCTCATCCCCCCCTCCCTCCCTGCTCCCCGCTCCCTCATAGACTCTTGAAAATTTATAAATCATTATTATTTTGTCATATCTTACACCATCCAACAGCTCCCTTCAGCCTACTTCCCCATTGTCCTTACCCCAGGGAAGTTATATGTAGATCCTTAAAATAGGTTCCCCCTTTCTACCTCAACTTCTCTCCACCCTCCCAATATCGCCCCTCTTGTCACTGGTCCTAAAGGGATCATCTGCCCTGGATTTCCTATGTTTCTGGTTCGTAGCAATACTGGTATACATCTTCTGGTCTAGCCAGATTTATAAAGTAGAATTGGGATCATGATAGTAGGGGGATGGTGGGAGGAAGCATTTGAGAACTGGAGGGAAGTTGTATGTTTCATTATTGCTATATTGTGCCCTGACTGACTCCTCTCCTCCGCACGACCCTTCTGTAGGGGGATGGGATCTATGGATGGGCTTTGGGTCCCCAATATGTGCTCCCCCTCATTTACAATAATTTTTGGTTCTTTGATACCTGATACTTTTTTGTAAACATGCGTTAGATATGCAAGAAAATATCGATTTGCTATTTTACTTGTTTTCTTTCCTGTATTTTCTTAGACTGTAACTCTTTAAGGGAGTATAAAACCCAGTCTTTCTCCTAAGGAACAGCTGATGGCTTTGAACTGAGAACCTTGAAGATGACAGCCCAACTAGTAACCACTGAGCCACCAGGGTCCTCTCCTTTATTTTCTTGTCTTTACTTCTTTCATTGTCAACTCATGCACACAGAAAGAGATGTGTCGTTAGAGATGTGCACCCCCCCCCCCGGGTCCTCTTTAGAAGATCTAAAAAAAACAAAAACAAAGAATCACTGTCATAGTTTCCTAGAGCACCTGTGAGAACATAGCAGTGACAGAAATGTATAATTTCTAAGGCTAGCAGATCAAATTTGGGTTGTCATCTGACTCCTGGCCTCTCTGAAGATTCTAAAAGAAGACCCTTCTCGGCTTTCCCAGCATTTGTTGGCCTGCAGTTGTAGCATAAAGTTCTGGTCATTGGGGCCTCTTCCTTTTGACTCTGTTTCTTTTATTTATGATTTTTAAATCATTTTATGGGGGGCTCTTACAACTCCCATCACAATCAATATATCCATCCATCCATCCATTTTAGGCAAAGCACACTTGTACCCTTGTTGTCCTCATCCTTCTCAAAGATGTTTCTTTCCACTGCAGCTCTGGTATCAGTTCCTCATATCTCCCCTGCCTCCCTGCTCACTCCGCCCCCCACAATCCCTGGATAATTTTAAAGTTATTATTATTTTGTTCTATCCTATACCGTCTGATACCTCCCTTCACTCACTTCCCTGCTGTCTGTACCCCAGGGAGGAGTCTGTCTATTCCTTGAAGTTACTCCAGTGGAATTGGGACTCACTTTACTACAAAATCGAGAGCCCTGGAGATGTCATGATTAAGTATTGGGCTGCTATCTGCCTGGTTGAAACCACCCAAAACTCTGAGGGAGCAAGATGGGGCTTTCTCTTCCCATCACCATATACAGTCTCAGAAAACCCACTGGGAGTTGCTATGAGTCAGCCGGGATTTGATGGCTGGAAGTTTACTCCCATATGATTTCATGTTTACACATGGATAATATCCTCAGATACCGTCATTTCGAAAGTCACCATGGGTTAGGACCTCAACATGTCTTTGGGGGCAGGGGGCACAATTCAATCCATAACAACCACTTCCCTTCTTTAATATACCTATCTTGGCCAGGACAGCAGAATAGGATAAGATAGGCTTGGGCAGGGTAGGGTAGGGTAGGGTAGGAGTTGCTCTAGTAACATGCAAGCTCAAATAGCAAAGGCTTATTCCCCAGGCATGTTATACCTCCATCCCCGGTCATTTGGGATGACTGAGAAACCCATGCTGATGGAATAACTGCATCCTCAAACTTTGCCTGTTGCCATGGTAGAAGGTAAAACAACTCTGCAGAGTTGAGATTCAGCAACAAAATACTCTTAAGAAATGACACCCGGCTGAGCCCCGGTGGCGTGGTGGTTGTGCACGGGACTGCGGCCCACTGGGACAGAGGTTCAATTCCAGCAGCAAGGCTGGGCCTCCTACTCCCACCACCGGAGAGCAGTGATGCCAAAAAAAAAAATGACACCCATTACCCAATGGCACTGTGTGGTCTTAACCAACCAGAAGGAGACCTGGTGGTTCTCGATATCTGCCCTTTTCCTTCGAAGCTTTCAGACTGTAGGTAGCAAACAGGGGTTGGGGGTTGGGGTGGTGATTCAATTTATAAATCTCAACTCCCTCCCATAATTTCAAGTTTGCAAACTAACATTTTATAGGTGAAGGGGATGACTCATGAAGTACTGTATTTTTCAGACCATAAGACATACTCCCCCCCAAAAGTAAGGTGGGGAAACAGAGTGTATCCTCTGGTTCAAAAGTGTGGTACCCCAGAACATTTTAGTGTACTGGTACTATTCGACTCAGAATTTTGTTCTTGTTTTCCTGCTCTAAAAACTGGGTGTGTCAAAATAGGGTATCTTTCATCCTTCCAAGATGGTAAGCACGCCTGTGAGGAAGGATGTGGACTCTGTGACCCTGTCATGGCAGTGGGAAGGTGTTCATCCTCCCAGAGTCAAAAGGGATTCAACACTCCTTCTTCACTTCGCTTTCCCAGCCATCTAGAGGGCACACTTCCTGCCCTGGTACTTTCCCCCCAGAGGAAAGAGATCAGCATCACTTCCTGACCTGCTTTCCTGACTCTGAGGAGCTTTGTCTGGGAAGCATTGAACTGCTCACCCTCAGTTCAGCAATTCAAACCTGCCAGCGACGCCTTGGCAGAAAGATGAGCTCTCTCCTTCCACAAAGATTTGCAATTTTCTTTTGCTTTTCTGACTCTCCTGCCACCCCCACACCTTTTTTTTCCTAGAAAAGCAAGACTTTTCTCTTGGATCCTTGGTGGGCTGGGTGCCCCCACTCCTCAGAAGCCTGTGTGTTCAAAGGAAACTTTGTTATGTAGAAATCTTTGTCTTCAGAAAACCTGAGTTTTAAATACACTGTCCTAGTAGAATGCCCTAGTGCCGTATAAAGTGGATTCTGACTCTTACTGACCCATTTGGATAGAGGAAATCTATTCCCTGGAGTTTCTGAGACTGTGAAGCTTTATGGGAGGAAGTGGTCTCACCTTTCTCCCATGGGTGGTTGATGGGTTGGAACTGCTGGTGTTCCGGTTAACAATCCCATGCTCACTCCACTGCACCACCAGGGTTCCTTGTGATTCTACAAAGATGAGAAAATCTGCTTTGGCCATTCAGTGGTCTATCTCTCCTAGGCAGCACCTATCTATCTTTCCTTTATTGGAATAATAAGCTTAATAATTCAGCCAGAAGACCACCAGGAAATGAGATTTAAAGAAGGAAGTCAAAATGCACTTGTCAAATGAGTTCCCCAGAGACATGAAAGTACTTGGACTCGAGTACAGAGAGATCCATTACCTTGGTGTCTTTTAAGAACCATCTCTTTCTTTGAAGAAAGAAAATGCTTTCAAAGACATTACCCTACTGACAACATAGAATGGACATATGTCACATCTTTTATGCATTCATGGGGGAACCACCAGGATGATAAATCTGATACAAAGGAGATTTCAACAAAACTTTATATGTTCTAAATGGAGAAGAATGCAGAAATAAGTTTATTACGTTAGATACAAAACAATAACACCATCACCTTTGGGTTAATCCCGTCTGCTGTACAGATTCATATGCACCTTTGCTGGACAAACATGTTGTTTCTTGCTGCCGAACCACAACATAGTGACTGATAGAGGACAGCAGAAGGAAACACTCCCCAGGCCTGCGCCATCCCCACAAGTTTTCTTATGGTTAAGCTTACATTTTTTGGCATCACTGCCCTCTGGTGGTCGTGGGAGCTACCCAGCCTTGCTCCTGGAGAGCCGCTGCTGGATTTGAATTGCCAAGCCCATGGGCCGCAGTCCCACACTCAACCACTGATGCCACCGGGGCTCAGCCCCCAAGAACCATTTTAATAACCAGTTTGCCAACTCAATTAAAATTTTTTTGTATGGGGCTGAGGCCTGGTGGCATAAGTGGTTGAGTGTGGGACTGCAGCCTGCATGCTGTTCAAATCCAGCGGCCTGTTTAAATCCAGCGGCAGCTCTCAGGAGCAGCACTGGGTAGCTACCACGAACACCAGAGGGCAGTGATGCCAAAAAAAAAAGTTCATGGAAACAAGGAATTAAAAGACAAAGAAATTTTCCCATGAACTTAAAACAAAATTAGGTAGGGAACTGGTGTGAACTGGCTGAATGTCACCAATGGATGCATTCAAACTCTAACTCACTGCCATTGGGCTGTATTGGACTAATAAGAAACCTGAAGAACGGAGGAGAACTGTCCCTGTGCGTTTTTAAGACTGTAAATCTTTTTTGTTTTTTTGACATCACTGCCCTTAGGTGGTGGGAGTAGGAGGCCCAGCCTTTGCTCCGTGGAGCTGGAATTGAACCTCCGTCCCAGTGGGCCGCAGTCCCACGCACAACCACTACACCATCAGGGCTCAGGCAAGACTGTAAATCTTTACAAGAGTAGAAGGCCTCATCTTGCTCCCACAGAGAAAGACAGGTGGTTACAAACTGCTGACCCACTCTGCTCCCCAAGGCTCCTAGCCTCAAAAATACAGTCTGTGAGCTCAGACCTTTTTATGAAATGATCGCAACTACAAATAAGATGTCCTCCATATAATTATTTAGTAAACTAAGAAATTTTGAACACCGCGTTTGGTCTTCAATGTTAGCCTGACCTGGTACTGGTTCGAGGAATGGGCAGCTCCAGGACTCACCGATTCAGGGCCCTGGAAGACCCCCTCAGAGCCCAGCATGAAAGAAAGTGGTCACGTCTCTGCAGTTTCCAGGCGGAGCTGCATTCCCCTCTGTCAGGAACATGATGAACGATCTCTGGGGAGTCACCCACAGAGCCTGAGATCCCACGTGTCAGTGACACAGCTCGTGGTTCCTTCAGTTTCTCGGCTTTGGTGAGGCCTTTGAGGCACTGCGTCTTCCCAAGTGTTTATCTTTGCTGTCTGGCAGTAGAAACACAACCAAAGAAACCTAATGCCAGATTTTTTTCTTCCAGCCCCCAGGTCTGGTGTTTTCCCTTGTAGTTCACAAGGGATAGGGAAAGGTTGGGGGTGGGGGGCTCTAGTGTTTTTCACAGCTGAATAATCTGAATATGGAGCCGTGCTCATGTTACCCACCTTCTAGGGCAATAGAAAGTTAGCGAAAATGTGAGGTTTTTAATCAGATGATCTTGTTCTCTACTCAGAAAATGAAATTCCATGTGGTGGGGCGAGCTGAGGGGGGGCAGCTCCTCAGAGCTAGCTTTGTTCTATTATAATATTGGTTTTCTTTGATTTCTCTCTACCCAAGAAGGCACTTTTCAAAAGCCATCTGAATAGGGAGGATGCTATTACAAATGGGATGCGAGGAGATCTCTCTCTCTCTCTCTCTCTCTCTCTCTCTCTCTCTTTCACACACATACACACACAATCAGATGTTTTTGAAACTGCCAACTGTGGGAGAATGGTTTGTATGGGAACAGTGCTAGCGTCTGTCACGTTCAGCCAACTTTGAATATGCTTCATCGATGAAATAATGCTTCCCCTTCAGAAGCTCAGCTGCTCGTACATGCTCCATGGGAGGGAGGAGGCGAATGCCATGTCATACCTTCTTATGGATTCCCTGAATCACATCCATCTGCAGAGTTCAGTCTACCTCAAGTTTGATTCAAAGCAAAATGTGATGAGCAATGAAACCTTTGTCAAATCTGATGGATTGGGGGCGACATTTCGATCTTAGGTCTATGATGATATCCATTTACTTGAGCCCAGAGGGCAGAAATTTGAACTTGTTCTAAATGCTCATCTTTGATTTCTCAAGGATCTTTCTAAAGCAGCTATTCTGAACTTGTGAGTCATGACCCTTTTGGGGGTCGAACGACCCTTTTCACAGGGGTTGCTCGATTCATCACAGTAGCAAAATGACAGTGATGAAGTAGCAATGAAAATAATGTTATGGTTGTGTGAAAGGGTCACGGGATTAGAAAGATTGACTAAACCCATTCATGGTTATGCAGGTAATTCCATTGGATCACAGCAGACTGGGGGTGTGTCTGTTAAGGTAGGTAGGACGCAAGTATCATTTGACTGTCATTAAGAAACAATGGCCTATCGTGGAAACAATACGAGAAAATGGCTCCCTTGCCTTTAAAAGGCCCTGGAAAGTTACTTTGCAGCACTCTATCAATGGGTCACCTGAAAATTAGTCAATTCTCCAGGACAGCAGTTCTCAACCTGTAGGTTGCGACCCCTCTGGGGGTGGAAGGACCCTTTCATGGGGGTAGCCTGATTCATCACAGTAGCAAAATGATGGTTATGAAGTAGCAACAAAAATAATTTTGGTTGGGGGGGGGGTCACCACAGCATAAGGAACTGTATGAAAGGGTTGGGGTATTAGGAAAGTTGAGACCCACTGGTCTAGGAGAAAACCTTTTCCTGCTTTACTAATGCATGCTGTAGAGCTTAAATTCTAAAGTACTTGCATTATGAAAGACTACAGTTGACAGCAGGAGCCTAAACTCCATTGTGAGGATTGAAGCAAATCCAGGTACCATTTGAGTTCTTTGTTGTTTCCTTAACGTTAAAAAAAAACACAAATAAAAGGGGTAGAGATGCCTCTGTGGATTTCCGAGATTCTAACTCTTGATGGGAGTCGAAATCGTCATCTTTTTCCTGTGGAGCCACTGGTGGTATCAAACCGCTGACCGACACAGTGAGCAGCAGCCCAACATGTAGCCACTTCACCAGTAAAGGCTCCCTTAGGTCAAAAAAGGACGGATTAAATCCCTGGTGGTGCAGTAGTCCTGTTTAAGGCTCATTAAAAGGATCTCTATAGCACATGTTTGAGTTTGGAGTGTTTCTCTTCTGGCACTGACTGCAAAGGAAACAAAACTCCTCCCAACCAAACCAATAGGCAACAATAGTGAATGAAGATGGAAGTTGTCACCAAGGATTTCCTCTTGCTTGAATCCACAATCAATACTCATGGCAAGAGCGGCCAAGAGATCCAATGATGCACTGCTCTGGATAAAGCTACTGCACCAGAGCTCTTTAAAGTGAGGAGAAAAGCAAGTTATGCCTTAAAGACGAAGGTGACCCTGACCCGAGCGATGGTATTTTCCATTGCTTCAGAACCATGTAAACACTGAGCACCGAAGAATCAATGCATTTGAGTTGTGGTGCTGACGCAGAATATGGAAAGTCCCATGGTGTGCTAGAAGGATCTGTCTTGCAAGAAGTAATGTCAGAGTGCTCATTAGAAGCAAGGATGAGGCTGAGCCCCGGTGGTTGAGTGAGTGCAGGACTGCAGCCTGCGGACTTGGCAGTTCAAACCCAGCGGCAGCTCTCAGGAGCAGTGCTGGGTAGCTCCCTCGACCACCAGAGGGCAGTGATGCCCCCCACTGAAAAAAATAATAAAAATAAAACTAAAAAAGAAGCAAGGATGATGAGATCTCGTCACACGTACTTTGGACATGTTATCAGGAGAGACCAGTCCCTGAAGAAGGACGTCATGCTGGGTAAAGTAGAGGAGCAGAGAAAGAGATGAAGGTCCTTGATTAGATATAGTGACACAGTGGCTGCAACAATAAAATGGCTCTTGTAATCAGGATTTTCTCGAAGGTGGGCAGCAAGGGAAATTCAGGAAATCATATAAAACAAGGAACAAACAAAAGTGACTAAACAAACCAGGAAAAACCTCAATTGAAAAGAAAGCAGCGGTGGGGCATGTGGTGGGGCAGGATAGAAAGCAGCAAATACTAAAAAATCAAAAAACTTTAAGATGGATCAAAAGAGGGCTCATGTGACAAAAGCATCACATTTTAATCTAACTACATCTGGCATAATCTACTTTATAATACTCTTTGTCTGATATCAAAGCTAGTCCCATCCCTGGACTATAGTCAGAAGGAATTCACTAGAGACTTAATCTATGTGAGGACCTTGCAAATGCATATAGGGCTTCCACTGGTGTCCATAACCTTCTGCAAACTGAGTGTCCATAATTTAAGACCTAAAACTATTCCCTCCTTTGGATTGGGAGGTGGAAATCACAAATTTACATTCTGTGTTCTTATTTTTAACATTTATCTGCCCAATTTGGTAGTCTAAACATACATAGTAATGTTTGTTCCATCCATAGATTTAAAAAAATAATAGATAGAACTATGTTGGTAATAGTTATGTATTTATTTCATAAACTCATTATATTTTTGATATAATGCGATATTTTTATGCCCTTGCATTTGTTACTTTAGTCGACAAATCTATAACATAAGAGGAAAATTGCCAAGCAACCACAGGGGGGCACACTGACATTGGTTTCAGCGTTGTGTTATGCCCCAACTTCCCACGAGATCTTAGGAGTGAATTAAGCAATTCCTGAAAGGGTTCAAAGAGCTAAAAATTATTGTCAGGACAATTGCTGTGAGTTCACAAAAGTGAGAAAAAAAGTTCACAGGAGTGAAAAGCGTTTTTTCAAAGTTGAGCATAATATGTTCAGAGAAGAGAAGTTCCCTGTTTCTAATATATCAAGCACAGTGACTATTACCCAGTTGACCTGCTTCCTAGGCGAAAAGATGGTTAACGATAAATTACATTGTTAGATGTTCAGAGAAAAACAAATATTGCAAGTGAGGATACCAATCAAGAAGCAATATGGAAAAGAAGAAGTAATATGGAAATGTCTCAAATAAAAGTTTCATGGTTTTTTGTCAAGTATTATATAATATAGTTTCTATACTTAAAATAGTCATTAGGGAAAAAATAGTCATTAGGACATGAATTCCACAACTGAGTGTATTCATCCATGAATTTCAGGTAAAGTTATCTTTAAGTAACTTCTTTCTCCAACTTTGCTCTCATGACTAACATGTACATCGAAGTAAATGCCATGGCCGACCCAAATGAACGGAACTTATACAGATGAATGGGATGTGACTAGACTTTGGCTCCTGACATGGATTTTGTTCTTTAGTTTTTCTTTGTGATAATCTTGTCTTCAGGTGAATTGTTTTGAATCATGAGAAGCTAGGGTATTTAAAGATTGACCAAATTCCAACTGGGGTGTTTATTCAGCTTTCTTCTGTCCTGTTTGACTTTTACTCATCGTATTCCCTAAATGCCCATGGTGTTCCCAACTTATTTTATCTCATTTTATGCCCTAGACTTTGAAATGAGAGGGGACAGCTCCAGAATCTCAGTGTTTAATAAGTAAAACATTGGATTTTGATGCACAGGCATTGAGAAACATCATTTTTCATATTAAGAAACATCATTCAAGGACAGATAAAGTGAAAAGGTAATGCCTCTGATTTTACTAATGGCACTCTAGACATTTCAGATCAATCTTTCTACCACATATAATATCTTACACATCTAAAACTCACCAAAAGCTAAGAAAATAATGTTGCATTATTGGGAATGCAATTCAAAAAAGAATGAAGAATCCATGAGGATGGCACTCTGGGCCACTTTAATTCTCTGACCGTTAGCTGATCTGAAGAGGCAACTGGGAGAGTAACTTGTCTTATTGGCAACTTCACGGAGTCTGAACAGAGTCCTGATGGAGCAGTGGTTATGTGTTGGACTGCAATACCCAAGGTCTGCAATTCAAAACTATCAGCTGCTTTTCAGGAGACAGACAGAGCATTTACTCCCATAAAGAGTTAAGTCTTGGAAACTCACAGGGCAGTTCAGTTCTACCCGATCCTATAGGATAGCATGGAGTTGACATCAACTCCATAGTAGTGATGTCGTTTTGAGTTTTTATAAAGCCTTGGACTAGGTTTCCAAACTTCTTTGATCAACCTCTCCGTTTCAGGGGGAAAAAATTACTCTCTGCTTCCCTGCCAATTAAAGTGTAGGTATCTGGTTCTGCAGGCCGTCTGGATTATTCCAGTGACCACCAGAGGGCAGTATGTCCACTTTGGGAAGCCCTGGGCTGGAAGGACCTGCCAAGCAAGTGAAAATCCTCTGTGGCAGAAGATAAAAATCACCTATACATCAAATGATTTCTCTAAAGAACTTTTTTTTAGTGAATTTTAAATTAATTTTATTAGGGGCTCTTACATTCAGTACATCAGTACATCATCTGTATCAAGCACATTTGCACACATGTGCCACATACATTTCCAAACATTTTCCAACTTGAGCCCTTGGTATAAGCACCTCTTAAAAAACAAAAGCTCCTCTTCCCCCCCTTCCCCCCTTTTTAAAATCAATCATTTTATTGGGTACTCACACACCTCCCCTCACAATCAATACATACACCAATTGTATGCAGATCTCATTTGCACACTTGTTGCCATCATCACTCTCAAAGCATCCTCCCTCCACTTAGGTCCCTAGTAACACCTTCCCATACTTCCTTTCCTCCTTCCCCCCACCATGGACCTATAATAATTTACAGATTGCTATTTCATATCGTACACTGCCCAATGTGTCCCTTCACTCACTTCCCTGTTAGCCATGCCCCAGAGAGGAGGTTATATGTAGATCCCTGAAATTAGTTCCCCCCTTTTACACCACCATCCCTCTATCCTCCCAGTATCACTACTCCCATCACTCATCCTGAGGGAATATCTATCCTAAATTCCCCATGTTTCTGACTCCAGTGTACATCCCCTGTTCTAGTTGGACTTGTCTGATAGAACCAAGAGCATGATAGTGGGTGTGAGGAAGCATTTGAGAACTAGAGGTAAGATGTATAGTTTGTTGTTACTACACTGTACGTTAACTGGCTGATCTCCTCCCTGCAACCCCTCTGTAAGAGGATGTCACTTCACCTATTGATGGGCTTTGGGTCACCAATCTGAACTCCCCCCTATTTATAATGATATAATTTTAGTTCTTTGATGCCTGACACTGGATCCCTTCAACACCTCGTGGTCACACAGGCTGGTGTGCTTCTTCCATGTGGACTTTGTTGCTTCTGAGCTGGATGGCCGCTTGTTTACTCAAGCCTTTAGGACCCCAGATGCTATATCTTTTGATAGCTGGGCACCATCAGCTTTCTT